>VXBP01007297.1:41291-55093 GCA_013400115.1 Rhinopomastus cyanomelas
TGGCCAAGAGGGCCAACAGCATCCTGGGTTGGATCAGAAGGGGGGTGGTTATCAGATCAAGAGAGGTTCTTCTCCCCCTCTACTCTGCCCTGGTGAGACCACACCTGGAGTATTGTGTCCAGTTGTGGGCTCCTCAGTTCAAGAGGGATGTGGAGCTGCTGGAGAGAGTTCAGTGTAGGACAACGAAGATGATGAAGGAGGTGGAGCACCTCCCTTACGAGGAGAGGCTGAGGGAGCTGTGTCTCTTGATCTTGGAGAGGAGGAGACTGAGGGTGACCTCATTAATGTCTACAAATATTTGAGGGGTGGGTGTCAGGAGGATGGAGCCGGGCTGTTCTCGGTGTCATGTAGTGATAGGACATGGGGCAATGTTTGTCAGCTGGAACATAGAGGGTTCCACATCAACCTGAGAAGGAACTTCTTCACAGTGAGGGTGACAGAGCACTGGAGCAGGTTGCCCGGGGTGGTTGTAGAGTCTTCTTCACTGGAGATATTCAAGACCCGACTGGATGAGTTCCTGTGTTTTGTCAGCTGGAACATAGAGGGTTCCACATCAACCTGAGAAGGAACTTCTTCACAGTGAGGGTGACAGAGCACTGGAGCAGGTTGCCCGGGGTGGTTGTAGAGTCTTCTTCACTGGAGATATTCAAGACCCGACTGGATGAGTTCCTGTGTGACTTGGTTTAGGTGATCCTGCTGTTGCAGGCGGATTGGACTAGATGATCTTTCCCTTCCAATCCGTAGTGATTCTATGATTCTATGGTCTAGGTGTTTGTGCTGATGTTAGGTTATAGGCTGGAACTGATGACCTTAGAGATCTTTTCCAGCCTCAATAATTCTGTGATTCTGTTATTGCAGAAGAAATAGGTGTAGTATTGATCATTTGCATATTGGGGTAGATACAAGTTGAAATCAGAGAAGAATCAGTTCTATTTCTTCCATAATACTTTTCCAGAGTATAACCCGTGTCAGCTCAGGGATTTCCTATGTAATGTGTCATAGAATCATTGAATGATTTAGGTGGAAAGGATCTGAGAGGTCATCTAGTTCCCAACCCCCCTGCCATGACCAGGGACAAGCCTCAGTAGACCAGGTTGCCCAGAGCACCCTCATCCAGCCAGGCCTTGAACACTTCCAGGGAGGGCCATCCACAACCCCCCTGAGCATCCTGTTGCCTCATGGGCAACCTAATGGCATTATCATGCTCATAGTGAAAAATTTCTTCCTAAGATCTAACAGAAATCTACTCTCTTTTATCTTGAAACCTTTTCCCCTTGTCCATCACTACAGATCCTCATAAAAAGTCTCTCTACAGCTTCTGTGGTGGCCCCCATCAGATACTAGAAAGCTCGAGACTGAAGAGCCTCAACTCTCTTAGCCCATCATAGGAGAAGGTCTAGCCCTCTGATCATCGCTATGGCCCTTCTCTGGACCTGTGAATCTTACATTTCAACATATTGAACCCCATGCAGTTTGCACAGGTCCTAGCATGTCAAGGTCCCTTGGATTGCCTCCCATCCCGCCTGCTTCCCAACCACAGCACAGAGCTTGGTGTAGCCAGCAAACTTGCTGAAGATGCACTCACTGCCACTGTCTGTGTCACCAACAAAGATGTTAAACAGCAGTAAACCCAAAACAGACCCATGCGGAACACCACTGATAATGATCTTCACTTGGACATTGAGCAATTGATCACAAGTCTTTGAGTGTGATTAGCTAGCCAATTCCTTATCCACTAAGCTGTCCATCTGTAAAATCCGTGTCTCTCTATTGTAGGATGTCTTGTGGGACACAAGTCCAGGTAGATGACGTCAGTTGCTCTACTCTTATCCATCAACACTATAACGCTGTTGTAGAGGCCACCAGGTTTGTCTGGCACAATCTGCCTGTATTAAAGCTTTGTTGGCTGTCACCAGTCACCTGGTTAGTTTCCATGTTCCTCCACAGATCCAGGAGGACCTGCTCCATGTTCTTGCTAGGCACAGAGGTGAGACTGTCTGGCTTGTAGTTCCCTGGGTCATCTTTTTTTTGATTTTTGGTAGGAGCTTCACCAGACTGCCATGATTGTATTCTCAAATATGATGAATAATGGCCTAGCACCTTGATCCACCACTTCCCTCAGGACCCATGAATGTATCTCATCAGGTGTTATGGACTGGTGAACCTTGAGGTTCCTTATATAACCTGACCTGCCCCTATCACAGGTGGTGTTTTCTTCTCCCAGTCTCAGCCTTTGACTTCTGTGACTTAGGCAGCATGGTTTGAGAGCTTTCTGGTGAAGATCAAGTTAAAAATATTTAACTGAGCGTCTTAAGTTTTCTCCGTATCCCACCTAACCAGCTCACCTGTTTCCCTTCAGGTGAGGAGGGCCCACATTTTCCCTATTTCTTATTTTTTCACTGATACACCTGTAGAAGCTTTCTCACTTCCACCCTCTGTAGGATTCCTTCTTATGTCTAAAATTCCTTGTCCAGGATTTCCTCGTTCCTTCATGCAGGCCTCCTGACATTTTTGCCTGACTTTCTTTTCATATGGCTGTGGTGCTCTTGAGCTAGGAGGAAGTGGTCTCTGAATGTTAACCACCTTGCTTGGGATTCCAGTCTCTCCAGGACTCTATCCTATTGCACTCTACTGATCAGGTGCCTGAAAGACGCCAGAGTCCTCCTGAAGACTCCAGGGAAGCAAACTTGCTGAGTGCCCCCCTCACTGCCCTAAGGACCATGAACGCCATCATCTCATGGTTCCTGCAGCCATGGCTTTCCTTGAGTTTCACAGTTCTGCTACGTCTTGTTCAAAAAACCACCTACTTATGCTTGTTTCAGACTGGCTGTGTCTGATGCTTGTGTCCATACCTTTGTGTACTTTGCGAGCTGTGATACATGCCTGCAATTCCTACAGCACTCTTGGGAATATGTTGATCAGATTGACAGAGCAGCAGAGGTGATAGATCCCAGCGCTAGGTGTATACTTTATGAGAAACCTCCTGTAGCTTTTGAAGTCATGTACTCGTGCTGGGTTGCTTCTTAAATGCATTTTTCACCATCTTCATAGCTTAGCAACACTCCATAGAAACCACTGTCTCATAATCTGCATTTCTTTAAGGGGGCGGGTTTTTATGTTGCTACTGGTTTTCCCTTCTCTGTAGCAGTTGCCTTTCTTCTTACAATGTGGTGACCGACTTTCTGTCTTCTATTTTGGGTTAAAGTTTAAACAGTCTCATACAGAAGAATACCAACTTGTCTCAACCTTTTGCTCGTGCGCAACTTTTAAAAAATACTGCATGGGGCTTCAATAATTTACCCCCAGTCACCACAAAAAATGAAAAGAAAGTGTTTTTTACTCGTCTTTGGTTTTTGTGATTTTTCCATTGGCATGTTGTTTCCATCTCATTGTTTCTGTTTGATTCGGAAAGAAAAAATTCAGCGTGTAGTCCTGTGGTTGTGTCTGGAAGAAGAAGAAACACAGAGAGTAAGATAAGCTGTTTTAGCTAAAGGCAGAAGAATGTTAAGTGTCCATAGCAGATGCATTCAAAAGGCAAACAGAAGCATGTCTGCTTTTATCTGTCAGTGTGGAAAAGCTGCCAGCAGGCCCTTCTGATTTGGTAGACAAAAAAAAAAATACAAATTGTGGTTACTGTTTAGGATTTTGTGGGCTGAATCATGACGGACAGTACTTCTTCAATGGACCTATTCCTGGCCAGGCAGAAGTCAGGATGCATGGAGAAACTAACGTATATACAAGGGAAAAAGGTTGAACTTGACAGGTTGTCCAAGATCATTGTACCACATTTGCTTTGAAATGCAGATCAGTGTCTGATCTTGGTTAGTCCAACCAAACAGGGATGTGGCAAAACTATATATAAAGGAAAATCTAGAAAAAATCTGCTAGGGGTTTGGGTTGGTTGGGTATCTTTTCCTTTTTTTTCTGAGAACATTCATGCACACTCAATAACTACAAATGACAGCTGTCCTGAAAATTACAAGCTGAATGAATAGGTGTTCGAAGACCTCCTGTCATCAGGCTGTGAAGCTCACTGCACCAAGATGTCACTGGGACCAGAGATTCAGCACAATATAGAGAGTGGTTGGGCACTAATAGAGCAAGCAGATCCAGGGTAGTTACCAACAGCAACAATAGTTTTTGGCAGCCAGTAGTATGTGGTTTGAGCTCTGTCATATCAAGGCAAGTAATCCCACATTTCTTTCTTCAGTTTTTTTGCAGAACTCAAGATTAGCTGGGCCTCAGCTATCATCCCCTGTAGGTGTTTCCCCCTATCTGCTTGTTTTGCAGCTCAGTGATTTGAGAGGCTTAGTTCTTGGTGTGACTCAGTTCAATGCAGGTTTGCTTTAACTAGGCTTGAAGCTGCAAGCTGCGCAGCCACATCACAGGGGGACAGTTGCTAGCTGCTGTTCTCTTATGCTGGATACATATGTGGGAGCTGGGCACTACCTGCTATTACAACTCTGGCCACATCACAGAGACCTGCATTATGTGTGTTTTTTGGACTTTGCCAGTTAAAACACATCCAAGCCTAGAAAAGGCCAGAAGACCATTCTGCAAGAGCTGGAAACTTTCTGAGCTGAGGGAAGGTTATCTGACAGACGGACTGGAGGAAGTGAGTGGGCATGGGATTGTGATAAAGGAAATTGCCTGAGCAGCTCCTCACATTCTCCAGCTGCACAGTGGGATAAGGCTGGTAGCAGCTAGCAAAAGGAGAGAATTGGACAGCCTTTCTTCTTCTGGATGCATTGTATTTTTCTGAACAAATGAAAGACACAGAGGAGAGTGTTTGGTAGTACATAAATGGAAGGAAGGATCCTGACTCCATATCCATTCCATCCTGGAAGAAACTACTTTCACAACAGAAATACTGAAGGCAGGTTCTTCACTAGTCTTATTCTGCCCGTGTTCTAACTGCATATACAGCAACCTTAAATAATTTGCCAGAGAGTACACTAGAGCGGAAGGGTCGTATTGTCAATCGTGCTCTGCAGCAGGCTGCTTCTGTTGCTCTCAGCAAGGTGAGGGATGACAGGTTTGCTCTCCTTCCTGTTGGCATCTGCACCTGCTAGGTGCTGAGTTTTCCTGTGAATCTGGCTACTTTGCTTGCGTGCCTTTAAGAGAGTTGTGGGGACAGAGATCTGGGATAACAGACCTAATCATAAAATCGTAGAATCATTAGGGATTGGAAGGGACCTCAAAAGATCATCTAGTCCAATCCTCCTGCCACAGCAGGATCACCTAGACCAAGTTGCACAGGGACACATCCAGGCAGGTTTTAAACATGTCCAGAGAAGGACACTCCAGAACCCCCTGGGCTAATCAATCCAATTAAAATTGGTTAAAGAAGAAAAGAAAGACAGAAGAATAGGCTACTTAGTGTTATTGCATAGGGATATCTTTATTTTCCTTTGCTTATCAAATATTTTAGATTCTGTCACTTAAGTGCCTAATGTGTTTCTGAAGGATGAACAGCTGAAGTCCCATGAAGCTAAGCTGAAGCAGATCTCCACTGAGCTTGCTGAACATCGTTCCTATCCCCCTGACAAGAAGCTCAAAGGCAAGGAAATAGATGATTATAAACTGAAGGACCACTATCTGGAGTTTGAGGTACGTATTACTTCTACCCTTTGGGTGTGGGTGAAGGAGCTAGTCCTATATTTGTGATACAGTCCTGAAGTTCTACATTTTTCATGTACTTCACCAAAGAGTATGTTCTTGTTAAACATAGCAATTCTAGAAGCTGGGATGTGACTCCTCTTTTTGATAACTATTTCCTGTGGCCTTAGCCATGAATTCAGCTCATCATCTGCAAAATGGATGATAAAAATATGATCCTCTGCCCTTGCCTGATGAACCTATTTGAGGAGATAATGTTCTAAGACTATGTATTGCCTAGTATGTTGGAACATAATCTCTATGGAATGACTGCATTCTTCAGTAATGCAGATTGTGATAATGCTCTTCCATTGCTATGTTCTGAAGAAACACAAGTTTGATTGATACAACGGAAGTAGGTCCATCAGAAGGTTGTTTTGAGTATCTGACAGCAGCTTTTATCCATCATGGTGTCTGCCACATGACAGGGCTTTGTGGGAAGGGGTTGGCAGTCTAGCAGATGCTTGGTAGTGTTTCAAGGCTATACCTTTGAGCTGCTTACCCCAGAACTGTGAGTCAGTGTGTCTGAGGTCTGAAAGGACCCTATTCTAGATAGGCACTGCCTGGTAAGAAAAATCCATAGTCTGAAGAAGAGAAAGTCAGAGACACCACCAGAGGAGATTTTTTATGCAAAGCAAGCCTCAATAATTGAAATAAGCCTCCTGCCATGTGTTATATGAATTTCTTTTAGAGCAGCTATTTTTATTCCTTGGCATGACTGGTTGTTTACTTTTGCTTTTGTAGAAGGTTGTAACCACTGTATTTGGTTTTACTTTACTGTAGCTTAGGACTGCATTGTACACAGGGAGCTTGAGGTGCCTTGCATAGGTGTTTTGATACAGTTTTGTGTAGCGAATGCAGTTGGCCGGTTTGTTCTTCCACATCCCACATGACTTAAATGATCTGACCAACAATCGAGGAAGTGATGGACAGTGTTGGCAAGCAAAGTGTACACAATGATGTAGAGAGATGAGGCTACATAATGAAATGGGGATGAAGGAGATGATGGGATAGCTCACTTGACTGGAGCGCTGCTATGGGTGGAGACACACTTTGAAAAGACAGACAGGGATGACAACACTTTATGTGAGTGAGTAGCAGGCACATGTGAAACTGCCTAGGGAAGGGTGATGAGCCAGCTAATAGGTTGTGAGTCAGGGTTAGTGGGCAAGGTGTGATGGCTATCTGTTAAGTGGTTTTCAGAAAAGGGGAAGAATCCTTGTGTTTGCAGACCCTGGTCTGCCTGAGAACTTCAATCACCAATATGTCTTCTGGAAAGACAGCATAGCAGGTTAGGGGATGTGAATGTTAGGGACAGCCATGGCAGTAGTGACCATGAGATGTTGAACTTAATGATCCTGAAAGGAGGGGTCAAAGTAAATTGAAAGATCACAACCCTGGACTTCATAAGAGCTGACTTTTGCCTGATCAGGGTACTGTTTGGAAGAATCCTGTTAGATACAGGTTTTGGGGAAAAAGGATTTTGACAGAGCTGGATATTGCCTCCTTTAAACTCAGGAATGGTTCACTCTGACCACCAAGAAAGCAAGTGAAGATGGCTGAAGGCCTTAATGAATGAACAAGCTGCTTCTGATAAAACTGCCATAGAAAGGAAGTGCACAGGAGGTGGAAGCAATGCCAGGTGACACAGAACAAATATACTGTCCAAGCATGTAGGATTGTATTGGAAGGCTGCTATAAGGTCCCCTGGAGCCTTCTTCGGGCTGAACAGGCTCAATTCCCTTAGGCTGTCTTCATAGGAGAGGTGCTTCAACCCTCTGATCGTCCTTATGGTCCTCCTCTGGACTCACTCCAACAGTTCCATATCCTTGTACTGGGGGCAGTACTCCAGGTGAGGTTTCACAAGAGCGAGTAGAAGGGAAGGATCACTTCCCTTGTGGGTGTCAGGAGGATGTTCCATCCAGGCTCTACTCAGAAGCACTCTATGATAGGACAAGGGGCAATGAGTATGAGCTGGAACATAGGAAGTTCCACATCAATATGAGAAGGAACTTCTCAGTGAGGGTGACAGAGCACTGGAACGGGCTGCCCAGGGAGATTGTGGAGTCTTCTCTGGAGACATTTAAAACCTGCCTGGCCGTGTTCCTGTGAAGCTTGATCTAGGACAGCCTGCTATGGCAGGGGGATTGGACTAGATGATCTTTTGAGATCCCTTCCAATCCCTAGTGTTCTGTGATTCTGTGACGTGCTGGTGGCAATTCTTTTGATACAGCCTAAGATGTGGCTGGCCTTCAGGGCTGTACTTGCACATCACTGGCTCACATTGAACTTGTTATCCAACCAACACTCCAAAGTCTTTCTCTGCATTCACTGCCCAGTGTGTATTTGTGCCTGTGATTACCCTGATCCAGGCAGAGGGCCTTGCACTCAGACTTGGTGAACTTCATGTGGTTTCCACAGGTCCACTGCAGCAAGAAGAGAGATTTCTTACAGTTAACAGCTGGTCAGCTAGGGAAAATAGTTGATGTCCATAATGGGGCAGGGAACCTGGTCAAAAAGAATGGGTAAAGGCCAGAGTGCTCTATGTCTTCTTTGTCTGAATCTCTACTTAGAAGACCAGCCTTGAGCAGTCACAAACACATGAGCCCACTAGAAAAATCTGGACCACGAAAGATAAACTTGGAGAAAGATGATAAACTTAGGGAATATTTAAACTGGACATATGTATGTTGTCCCTTCCAACCTGAAGCATCCTATGATTCTGGGATTTTATGGGATGTGTCTATTAGTGCTAAGAGAACCGAATGATGTCATTGCAAGGCCACTCTACATTATCTATGAGAAGTCATGGTGAACAGGGAAAGTCCCTGAGGACTGTAATAAAGAAAACATCAGAAAGGTAAGGAGGAAGGTCCAGGGGACTACAGGA
Organism: Rhinopomastus cyanomelas; assembly: GCA_013400115.1. Taxonomy (NCBI): domain Eukaryota; kingdom Metazoa; phylum Chordata; class Aves; order Bucerotiformes; family Rhinopomastidae; genus Rhinopomastus; species Rhinopomastus cyanomelas. Next base: position 49,840 of record VXBP01007297.1, read on the forward strand.
TGTTCATCTGCTGCATTTCCATCTGTGACAAGGTGATGGAGCAAATTATGCAGGAAATCATTTCCATACACCAGCACAATGTCAGTTATCAACATGGAACTCATGTGTACAGAGCAAGCCACATGCTTTCATTCTGTAGTGCAGCTTAGGAGAGCAAAGAGTTTGTAGGCTTTAGGTCTTTGGCGCACTTCTAAAAAAATGATGAATTAGGATGAAATATAGGTTGGAGTGTTAGAGGGTTTTAGAAAGATTGATATAGAGGCAGATTGTTACGGGGTTTTTTTCTGTTTTCTGTCAATTTTATGATGATGGTCTTTAGAAAAATGTTCCTACAAAGCAGAAGCAGTACAGCCCAGGAGACAAAAGACTTCTTCCGTAGTAAAAGCCTTAAACAGAAATTGAACTGTGCATTCAGGTACGTGATCAGTACCACAGAAAAGCCTGTCTAAGCATCAAGTGGTGGCACCAACTTCAGTTGTGTGTGAGAGATGGTGATTCAAGGTGCAGCTTTGCAAGCTGTGTTACCTTCACACTTGTCACAGACTTAATAGGCTATATTGAACTATGAATAGGCAGTTAAAAATAGAAAAGGTGAGCAATGAGAAAATTCTGAATGGAAACTTTACCTTCCCTTCAGAACAAAGTCTTGTCAGGGTGAAGAGGCAGCTGGTGGCAGACCTGTCTGTGTAGGATCAAAGCAAAAAGGCAGGAGGCATGTGAGGCAGCATTTTATACTTAGTTCATTTGGCCTGAGACTGTAGATCAGCCATTGCAAGCGTGTACAAAGGGCCATGCAGATAAATCTCCGGAATCACACCTAAAAGATATGTGAGTTCCCAAAGAAGCAGCGTAGTCCCATTAGAAAGGAAGAGGCCAGGTAATGCATCTGTAGGCCCTTTTAATTCCTTTTTGTTCATCCGCCAGCATTGCCTTTATTCTTGTTACTGATGAAAGACATGGGAGATGGTGTTTCTTTCTGAAGGCAGGCTGCCCAGTGGGGTTGTGGAGTCTGCCTCTCTGGAGATGTGTAAAACCCGCCTGTTCCTGTGTGACTTGATTTAAGTGATGCTGCTGTGGCAGGGGGATTGGACTAGATGATCTTTCAAGGTCACTTCCAATCCATAGTGTTCTGTGATTCTGTGAACTGGGAGGTGAACCACGAGGTTCCTGACCTTTGTGCAGGGATGCAGCCAGGAGTGTTTCTTCTTGCTTGTGTCTACTTGCAGACACCAAGGTAGGAACGTTTTGTTTGTTTACAGTTTGAGAAAGTTCTGCTCCAAGTGATGGTTGCTTGATGCAGCAAATTTGTGATTTGAGTGAGATCTTTTGATTGTTGTCAGGTTAGAGATGAAGGCAAACTTTTGATGTGTGGTAATCTCATCTTCTCTTTATTATGTGCATTCAATCTTCAGAGGTAATGTTCTAGAAGCTTTTGAATGGTTTTAATTTATGTAGTTTTACTTTCTTGCCAGAATTTTCAACATTTTTCTTTTAAGGAAAAGAAAACACAGCAGCTTTAATACTAGCTTTAAATATTGCTTAAAGAGCAAATTCGTTGCAATTGAAACAAAAATAGAAACTTACAAATATACTGCATAGTTGCAATAGAAGTCATGGTCCACAAAGTCCAGAGCAGAAAATGTTCCTGGGCTTCCAATCTGCTTGTTGGGTCTGATGACCCTGGTGGTGTTTGCTAGACCAACAAAAAGCAGAAGTCCATATGACTGTAAAGTCCCTCTCTCTCTTAAAAAAAATTACAACGATCCCAGGCATAGAGCACTAGCTTGCTTTCTTTATTAGCAGAAGTCTTCTGTTTGTTGTGGGATGAATCATTTGTCATACCAGTTCACTGTCATCAGGGTTCTGCTTACTGTTTTCCGTTTCCTTTTTCACTGAATGATAGACGTTACCTGCTTCGTGTTTTATGTCCCACATCATGGAGCTGGAGCTTTAAACGTAGTATTCATAAGAATGCATTTTATTTTAATTTTTAGGTGAATTCTTTTATAATCCTCCTCTATGAAGTTTTGTTTGTCCCAGGGCCTCTTTGGAAGCACAGTAACGTTCTCTCCTTTTCTTTTCCCATTATATTGCATACTTCAAAGTAGTTAGCAAGCTTTTTTTACTTCCTGCCCTCAGATAAGTGTTATTACCAGAACTTCATTATTTTATTATAAATTGGAAGAACTTTACTTAAATACTTTTTTCTCTGTCAGGAACATAAAAGTTTGGCAGCTGTTTAGCCACTTTGAAATATAAATTAACAATCAATATGGACTTTTACATTCTTCTTCTCTGGCCCCCAGCCGACTGAAGTCACCTTCACTGCAGTGCCTGCACCATGCCTTTAAAGCAAATGTCAGGGGTGGGTTATTAAACAAATCCCGAGAGGTGAATTGCTCTGTTCTCTCCTTCCCCAGCTTCTAGTTTTTGAGGCCCTGCAGGGATGGTCTGTTAATATAGCCTCATTTTCTTTGCTACCAAGATGTTCTTTGCAGAAAGGTGTTCTTGTGGCAGAGAGCACAGTCTTCCTGATGGAAGGAGAGAGCTCTGCTCCAGACAAGGAACAGAACAAGTAGACATGGACCACAGTAAAATTCAGATGAAAAACACAAGTGTTTGAACAGAGAGCAATCTGCATTATTCACCATTAATGGCCTTGACAAGAGACTATGCCATGCGGCTGTCATAGCCCTTTAATCTGCTTCCTTGTGTTTACAGTCTGTCCTTGCAGAGCATCCTCTCACAGTCTTAGCAGTGGCCAGATTGGTAAAGGCTGAGGTTAGCAGGACCCTGCTTTTGTTTCTCCTCTGTGGGCTGAACGAAGGAAAGCAGGATGTGCTGGAAGGAGTGGAGGGTTGCAAGGGAAAGCTGTAGCCAAATAGAGTAGGATAAATGTTGTCCCTTGGTTTGCTGCACTTTATTTCCATGCCTGTGTGGGGCATATAGCATGCCAGTATGTGTGAACACCAAATATGACTCAGTGAGACCAAGGTCAGCCAGCTCTCCGTAGCTTTGTTACTATGAAATCACCATATGCTCCAGTTTGCTGGGAGCTGCCATCCAGCCGAGCACCAGGATTTGTGTGCTGCATAATTGAGTGCTTCTAATGGCACAGCACCCCGGGCTCAGCTGACCTGAAATTCTGTCTCTACAGTGTGATTTACATTAACTACCATTGTTCATGGCCACACCAGGCGTCCTTGTTTGCATCCTTATTAGGCTTGTGGCTTTCAAGGCCAGCAGAAACCATTAAGTTATCCAGACGGTTTTCTCAAGTGCTTCTGCAGAATTTCTTTCAGACTGATTCAGGCTTTTCTTTTCATTTCCCAGAAAAATCGCTATGAGATATACGTTGGCCTCCTGAAAGAAGGGGTGAAGGAACTGCTGTGCGGAGGAGAGAATGATGCACCAGGACTGAAGAAATCTCACTCAAGTCCCTCTTTGAATCAGGAGTCACCAGTTAGTGCCAAGGTGAAACGCAATGTCTCGGAGAGGAAGGACTACAGGCCAGAAACACCCAGCATTAAGCAGAAGGTTACTTAGGGTGGAAGTGACAACTAGGGAAACAGCCATGCTGCAAAGTACAGGTGGTCAAGTTTTTTTTCATTTAGTAACCTGTCATTCACAAAAAATAAGTGCATCTGCCTGAATGGGGTGTTTAGTGACATTTTCTATTGTATATTTTGCTGTTTCTGTGCAGGTTGTGGGAGATGTCTTTGCTCCTGCTTTGCTTTACTTTCTTAATTTATCATTTAGCAATGGAAGTGTCGGGATTTTTTGGTGTTGTTCTGTTTCTAAAGGAGCTGGGGGAGGTTTAGAGCTCTGTGACATGTATTCTATCTCTTCCCCATTTATCTCCTCCCATCAGCACGTGGCTTTTCAGCTCTCAAGTCACTTGTCACTTTATTTACATGGTGGGTTGGAAAAGTAACTGGATAAATGCTGCAGTGTTGAGAAGCTGCAAGCTGTAGCTGTAAGAAAAGATGCGCAAACCAGCAGCTGCAGAAAGCTGCCTAGAGCCTAGGGTGGTGAGAATACTGGTCTCCTGAAATGTGGAGCACATCGTTACTGGTACTTAACAGCAGATGCTACAGTAAGTAGTCACTGTTGCTTATCATTATTGCATTGACTCTGGGTCCATGAGAGCAAAGGAATGAAACCTGGAAATCTCTGCAATGCTGGGATGACAGCACTGGAATAATTTGTTTATTTTCTTCCAAGAGAAATTGTTTTCAAAGTTAGCTGGCTTGGGGGGTGGTATTCAAAGCTATGCTGTGTCTGCAGTCAGAGATGTTAGTGGTTGCCCAGTCAAAATGACTACCCGGGCTTTAAATTTATTTGTGGAGGAGGCTGGTATAGATGTCAGCCATTAGCATAGTCTTTTAAAGACAAAAGGCATCTGTGTAGTTTTTGAACTATGTGCTCACTTAGCTGCTATATAGAGCCTTATGATGTGTTGTGCCCTGATGCTTCTCTTTTCAGGAGTTTCCTTGTTGGTATGCACAGTTGAGTGTTTGTAATTCCTCTGCTAGCACTTTGCCTTTTCTATTCAGGAAGGTATTCTCCATTTTTCTGTTTTAGCTTACATGTAAGTGGAAAAGGCTGGTGCATACTGGAGAAGGGGAAAGATGGGTACTTGCTTGAGAGCATAGTCTAGTGCTGTCCTGCCTGCTCTGTGCCTGGAGGCTGGCAGAAGACAGCCTCAACTTTGGTAGATCCTACCCTCCACCCACATGGAATTAGCCCACCTGGCAGCTTCTCCATACCCTGCACCAAGCTTTCATGGGGAAACACAGGACAGGGACAAACCACCAGCAGTAGAGCTTTCTATACCTGAAAGTCCCCTGTTTATGCCACAGACCTTTGCAAGGGGTGTCTTCAGGCATGTGCAGTAGAAAGATAATGTAGAAATCATTGATCTTCTTCCCAGCCTCACTTGCCTAGGTGGCATCATGGATCTGTGGAGACTTCTGTCTCACATGTTACATAACATGCTGAGTTTTAACCTCAGATTTTATGTCAGTCTTCTAGATGAGCTTGGATAGGTTTCTGCCATTTTGCCTCGCCTTTACCCTGGACATAGTACAACTAGGCTGGCTTTAGCCCTGGAGCACCTTGGAAGGTGATGCTGAGGACCAGTTGAAAACTGTTGCTGTTTTTTCTGTTGTGTCTGGTGCAGGGAAGCCTTCCTGATGGATGTAATTCTTAATGCATAAAGAAACATCAAGATCAATGCAAGGACTGTTTAGAA
>VXBP01007297.1:55122-68153 GCA_013400115.1 Rhinopomastus cyanomelas
ATATGCTGGTGTTTCCAGCCTAAGTAGTTGAAGGGCCACACATCAAAGAAATTATCACCTGAGTGGATTGGTTCTCTGCCAGACTTCCCAAAGGATCCAAGTCAATTAATCTAGCTTACTGAATTGCCAGTTCACTGGGAAGGACAGAGAGCTATCAAAGAGAGAAAGACCTTAACAGGCACCACATGACTTGCCTCCCCCAGTGAGGACCACCATGCAACAGATTACTTGGCATTATGCTAGCTGCTGACTGTAACAGAAGTGTGCTCTCAGATACCAAGAGGTATTGGAACAAATTGATCCTTGCAATTTCAGCCCAGTAGCACAACTGTATGGGACTGTTTCCGCATGTGATGCTAGTATGTGCACGTCTGGCATCTGCCACTGAGAGTAGCTGCTCCATGCTAGAAGTTCACGAGGTTGGCCTCTTACCCTGCTGATGTTGCTATAAACTGCACAGTCCTGAGGAGAGACCGTCACCACATCCCAAGTGCTGGGGCTTTGGAAATTGTGCATGCTTACTGCAGAGGAACAAACATTCAGTCCTCTTCCTGAAGAGAGAGACACCTGCTGCTGCTGGAGCCAATGTGGTGTGGTGCAGCATGTTGTGATAGGAGAGTCAATGTAGACGAGAGCATGACAGAGCTTATTGGGAGGGATTGTTTGACTTAAGTGTGGTAGATCAGTATCTCAAAGCCAGTTGATTCCTCCAGTTGTTTGTCATGCTGTGGTGGTTTAAAACAAGCAAGCATAAGAAAGTAAAGATGACATTCATTTGGAGAATGCTGAATGCACATTTGAGAAGAATACTCAAACGTGTTTTAGGTGACAGCATTAGGAAGTACGCTGCAGAAACAAGAAAATGTGCAGATTCACAAATGGGCCCTGCTTAGCTGTCAGGGTGGGGTTGTCTTCATGAGGTTTCTCAATGTAGGCTGGAACATGCCCTGCGATTCTCTTCTGATTATAGAGTGCAGTGCTTTAAAAGGCAAAGAAGTGGCATTTAACATTTTTTCCCCCAGCTTTTAAAATATTCTGGTTGCTCTAGAATGCAGTTAAGTTGTTGAGCTCAAAAAGAAATTATTCTTGTAAAATGTGTTTCCCAGCTTTGACGCGAAAAACAGATAATTCCTTGTCAAAGTCATTGCAGAGGAATTTGAAGCAAAGGAAAAGTCAAAAGATGAGCTGCAAAAATGAGATTTTTCTTTTAATTTTTTGTTATTTATTCTCTGTTTCCATGTCTATTTATAAATGCTTTAGGGTACGTTTTTAAAGTCTCATACGGGCTTAGTAAATGCAGATTTTCCACTGTGTTTCATTCATTTGTTGAGCTTGAAACACTCTTGGTGAGTCTTCTAAGGTGTGCAGATGAGTTTACTGAGAATTTGTCAGGTTCTGCTTAAGTTTTGATTAATACCATTTTGCTCTGTTGCATTGCAAATTCTAGGCATCCAAGGCATGCATGTGAAAATGCACATTTTGGAGGCTGACAGAAAAAGATGATCCTGGTGCGAGTGCCTAAAGCTTCTGGACTTACTGAGAATAGGATCATATACTGAGCCAGACTGTAATTTGCTTTCCCTGCTTTCCCTCCCTCCCTCCTCCGACCCTACCATTGCTGTTGTAGAAGATGATATCTGGGTTCTCAGGAGTTCTGAGCAGTACATCCTTCTTCTTAGGTGGCACTGCTGAGAGTCTGGCGAGATAGTTTTACATGATGCACAGTACCGTACCTTTCTTTACTGAAATAGTTGCCTTTAGAACTAAGAAATTCCTGTTGCAATGTGTAAGGACATTCTGCTGGTTTCCAGACCTATTCTGGGACCCACCATGCACCTGGAGTCAGTATCGGTGGAGCTTTACAGGGGGTCTCAGCGTGAGTAGCAGTTACTGGCAGATCTCTTTGAGTGTGTGTGCCTGCAAGCCAGTCTTTGATTTGATAGTGTACGGAGGCACTATCCTTCCTTGTTGTCCTTCCTGCTGCAGCTTGCAGCTTGCAGCTGTCACTCAGGCAAAGCCTCTGCATATGTGTTGAGAGCAGGGAAGTAAGGTTGGCAGTAGGATAGGGCCAATGGCTCCTTGCCAAAGGCTCCTCACATTCCTTCTCTCAAGAGAGGTCCTGGAGAAACCCATCCTGCTCTAAAGCACTGCTGATTTCTAACCCTCCAGGGACTTGACCATCTGCTCTTCCCAGATGAGGGAGAAGAGGCAGGAGAGGGCCTCATTAAGTCTGCACCTGACAGCAGAGAGGCAAGGTGGGACAAAGTTGCCTTCCTTTCTCCCCACTAAGCAGCCAAAGCCAAAACCATACTCTCCTCTGTGAGTCAGCAGGACACAGGGGTTTTTGTTAGGCAGCGGCTGTGAAAGAGACTCTCAGGGCTGGCTGTGTGTTTATGTGCATCTTGCAGATAAATCATACATGGACCAGTGAACATGACTACAGCTTTTAAATCCAGTATTTATGTTGTGTCTGTAATTGATGTAGAGAAATAAAGTCATCCAGCAGAGTGATTAATGCAGCAGAGCTGTGAAGGAATGCTGTTCAGTTGTGATGTTTTTCATCTGCAGCCAGCTAGTGGTAAATCAATATTAGAAACGTTCTAAGGGCTTGTAACAGTTCATCCCTTAAGTGCTTTCCCTCTGATCCTGCCTGCTTTCCGGATGTGATCTGTCCATATTTGGGGTCTCTCCTGGAGAGTGGTGCATAGCTCAGCCCTGCTTTCAGCAGAAGTTTGGACTATCAGACCTCCAGAGATTGGAATTGTTCTGTGACTTTCACAGCTCTAGTGCCTCCTAGTAATAAAGCTGGTTGCTGTTCTGGTTTGAACTACCGATATTTTTGCTTTCCTGCAGTGAGGGAGTGAGGTTCTTGGTTGATTAAATCAGTGAGGTGATGGTGGCAATGGAGAAATCAAAGACGGGGAGGTTATCAGTGGACTTCTGGGCTTCTGGCAATGTTCTTGAAAGTGGGAAAGGCTTTTCTCTGTAGACAGTGCACCACTAACTGTGTCTGCATTCTCCATCCCTATATCAATTTTGTCCTTATGACAGTTAGTCTGACAGCACCTCCTCCTTTTCTGTCAAGCTGCTCCTGTCTGTCATCTTGGCACCTCAGCTGCTTCTGTATAACAGGTCTCTTTCCTTCCATGCTTACAGAAATCCAGAAAACTTAAATGTCCCATCTTGCCTTGAGAAAACCTGCTTTGAGACAGTGCTGCATTGAATGGATAACCCTGCGAAAAGCTTTTTTCATTCTACTTGCTGTTAGGCTGTTATAGCTGGGAGGTGTGAGACGGAGTTGCAGACTGCCATGATCCTATAGCATTATGCTGCAGGGATGCAGGGTCCCCCCTCCCACGCTCAGACCAGACATATCTGACATTCCTAGTCTCCTTTCCAAAAGTCACAGAGGCAGAAGCACCTTGTGCTGTAGGGAAACTTTGAAACACAGTTTTGCAAGGAGTTGGGTGCTTTCCAAATCAGGCTGTGTATTTTGCAGCCTTGTGGGGTACTGTGTTAAAAATGTTTTTGAAAAGCTATTTTCAACCAGCGTCCTCTAAGCACAGAGAGATGTAATCCAGGTTGTAAGAAATACCAGCTGCTTTGGCAGAAGCATAGGCGGTATACACACCTTTTCTCAAGGAATCTTTCAGCTTGCTGCTTGTTTAAACTTTTCCGGAGTATTGCTTTCCCCAGTCTCTGGGAAATCACATCTGCTGTCAGAGGGCACTTAACAAAGGCAACATTTCTCCCTAGACTTTGGCCAGAGCTCCCCATTGCTCACGATCTCAGTTGCCTAGAGGGGTGAGACAAAGAAGCTGTCTCAGAAATTTCTTTGAAAGAGCTCATTTCCAGCTTGTACTTTGTAGAAGGTATTTTTAGTGCATACAGAAGCAGTAAGTCTGGCCTCGCCTTTTTCACAGAGCTCTCCCAGGAGCACTGTACTATAGTATATATAGTGTGGTATAGAGACCTAAGCAGTTGCCCCAGCAGCCTCCAGAGAAAATTTATTGCCTCAGCTGACAGAGGACAAAAAGCTGGGTCTCTTTAGCTTGGAGGAGACTGAGGGGTGACCTCATTAATGTCTACAAATATTTGAAGGGTGGGTATCAGGAGGATGGAGCCAGGCTCTTCTCATGTCATCTAGTCACAGGATGAGGGGCAATGGTTGAAAGCTGGAACACAGGAGGTTCCACATCAAGATGAGAAGGAACTTCTTCATGGTGAGGGTGACAGAGCACTGAAACAGGCTGCCCAGGGAAGTTGTGGAGTCTCCTTCACTGGAGACGTTTAAGACCCTCCAGGATGTGTTCTTGTGTGACTTGGTCTAGGTGATGCTGCTGTGTCGGGGGGATTGGACTAGGTGATCTTTCGAGGTCCCTTCAATCCGTAATGATTCTATGATACTGTAGAGTCAGGCACACTGTCCATGGCTAGTCACCTGTTTGGGATTCTGTGCTTGAGCATTGCCTTCAGTGCCAGGGGTAATTAGAAATGTTGGCTTTCTTTTCTACATACACTGTGCTGTTTGAGGAACTGTCCTATCATCTGCCGCTTTTCTCCGTAGTGAACATCAGCATTGTCATCCAGGGGTGCCATAGTCCTGTTGTTAGGAGGCTGGTTTAAGTAACAGCAAAGAGACAAGTGTCCAGATGCTGTGAGGGAGAATCTGTTCTCCTGTTGGCAGTAGTACAGAATCTTATAATTGGCTTAGTTGGTAAAGGGCTTTGTGATCACTGATTCCAAGCATGAACCTAACTGTACCAAGCCCACTGCTAAACCACATCCCTGAGCTCCGTATCTATGTGACCTTTAAACTTACCCAGGGATGGCAGTTGAACCACCTACTTGGTCAGCCTGTGCCAGGAATCAGCTGGTGTACAGGCCAGAGGTGTATTTGGACTGAGGGGAAGTACATCACTTAGTAGTGCCAGGATTTAAAGTGTTACAAACTTCAAGGGCAGGATTTTTCTCTGGCATAAACCATCGTAATTAGTAGCTGCTTTATAGCAGTGATCCTGTTTGTAACTCACCTGAGATCACCACAAGATAATTTCTGTCTAAGCAGGCAAGGTTTCAGCTTCACCTTGGCCCAAGCAGAGATCCTAGTGTAACCACAGAGCAGTTAGCTAGGGTGCTGTTGAGACCTGTTGGACACAAAATACTCTGATTCCTCTGAGCTGCTTGCTAGGGGAAAGGAGATCAATGATATCCAGTCTGTGTCACTGCACAGGGCAAACTCTATCAGTGATAGAAGTCTTCTGTCACTTCCATGCTTATGAAAACCTCATCCTCAGTGCTGTCAAATTCTGAAAGACTGCATGATGCAAGCAGGGGTGGGTCGTGTGTGGGGTTTTCTTGATTTGTACATATTGATGACAACTATGTCCTCTTACATGAGGCTGGGATTATAAACTGGCTAAAATAACAGAGTTTTTTGGCAGTTTGAAAACTTTAAAATCGCTACTTTTTGTGTGAGGTACAGTCTGAGGCTTACATTACTTGGTGAACATGTTTAAGTGATGCTTATAGGTGTGTGTATGTATTTCATAGGTATGGTATGGCTTCTGTGGCTCAGTACTCCAAAGCCTGCTGTTCTTTTCTGCGGCTTCTTTTGGTCAAAGCACTTCAGCAACTGCATACTTTTTTAGGATGCTTGTTGTTCTAGTTATTCTCAAATTAGGTTAAACAGTCATCAGAGCTTTTGTAGATTTAGGGTATCCCTTGAGCTGCCTTGATCTCCATGTCTTTTCCACCAAGGGCCACCCATTGTTTCATTTGTCCAAAGCAAAGGCATATGTTTGAGAGTCTAAGCATGGATTACTGGGACAGATTTTCTTCTAGTTTAACACTGGGCTGAATCTCTCACTGTTGATGTCAGATGATGTCTGCACTGGGAGCATCCATGCCAACTTCCTCTGAAAATCACACTCTGGGGATCTGACACACAACTTTACTTCTGACAATGTTGACCTTGCTCTGTGAAAATTCAGCAAGGGTCCATCATGTCCAAAACGGTCCAAGCAGGTCAGGTGCCTGTAGTGTCTCCTGCAGATAGAGCCACACAGCAGTAGTGAGGATTTCTTTCTGCAGCTATACAGGTTTCCAGAAGAATGCCTAGCTCATCAACAGGGCAAATAAAATCAGCCGGGAAAAGCAAAGCAGCAGGTCTGAAATATCTCTCTTGGGGATCTCGTATGCCTCCAAAAGGTTTCCCTTGAACATCTAAATGATATTTTGATAAGTTGCTGATCTAAGTAAAACAAGAAAACCCAGTGGATTTTCCTGTTGCGCTCCAGTCAGGGCAATGCTAGTGTTACCTGCATTACACCTAGAAAGGGAGAGCAAAGGCTGAGGGTAGGATTCTTACCTGGACTCAAAAGTCTTATCATGCAGTTACCTTGAAACACTTGAGCAACCTCAGTGAAGCCATGCTTTGGTACTTCGGTGGACCACAGCCAGAGCGACTGTGTCTTGCAGGAGTAACTGCAGCTCAGCATGAAATGAAGAACTTCCCCATCACCATGCTTTGGGCAAGCTGAAATCATGTAAGCCTTTTTCAGATGCTGAGCATCTCCCATGGCAATATAGTGTGAAGATGAGAGCAAAAAAGTTGCATTTACCGAGTTTCAGTTGCCCTCCACCTGAGCGTAGCAGTGTCATTTTCCCTTAGGCCAAGAAGGAGCACTGAATTTTCAGTTAATGTTGCATGGTACCCATATGGGAAGAGTAACTCTTAGTAGTGGTAGTGCAGAAAAACATTTTCCACGTATGTGTATGCACACTCTTGTGTTTCTTGTGTACAAACCTGAACTTACAGGGCCTGACAGGAGTTCTTGCAAGACTTTTCCTCTGGGTGGCCTCCTACCCCTTTTGCCAAGTGTAAGAGTCTTCTTTCTGACAACGTTGGACTAGGTTTACTCTCATCACTGAATTGCTGGAGTGTTTTGCATGGAACACACTAGAGACCCAGTCCCAGTCTCACTGCTTTTGTGGTAACTTTTTGATCTGCTATGAAGCAACCTTGATGTAGTCACTGAATCTTTTTCAGCAGCACAAAACTATTCTGGCTCTTGGGCAAGTCATCGTCTCAGGGTTGAGGCTGTCCTGCCACCAGGGCACCTTGTTTTCTCCTGGGAGCATGTGTGGCCAGAAAGGCATTAGTCTTCCACGGTCAGAGTCAGAGCTGTGTAGACTTAAGTCGAGCTCTGGATCATGGAAGATGTTTCCGTGTGCTGCTGATGTCCATAAGGACTCAAACATACACTTGCTCACACAGAGATGGTTTCCTGAAGCAGAGTTGTTACTCTTTTCTAAAGGTACCACAGGATGCCCTCCTTTATTCTGCTTCATGTAACTGGTACTAGATTGATCATTTCCTGATAAATGAAGGCACTTAATCAGTCCTCTTCCCCTTGGAAGACGGACTTTTGGGGATATTGTTATATCATTTAAAATAATATTTTAGAATTTAAGTTTACATTGCTTTATTTTTCACTTGAGGTGACTGTATATAAATATTTTCCTCTATTTTATCATTGCTGATAAAGTAAGCCTATGGTATACAGACAAATAATTTGCCTTTGATGTATTGAAACTGTGAGATATAAAGTAGACTTCTCTCCTGTGTCCATGGTCCTGACTATAACTCTGTTCTCCTGTGTTTTTATAAGTTGAAATAAACGTTGCTTACGGGCAACAGAGAGCCTGAAAGCTTACCAATAATTTTTATGTAACTGAGATTGAGCAACTCTAGTGAAAGATCTCACATATGTATAATGATATATGTATATGTACAAACTTTAGAAAGAAATAAACCAAATGTATTTAACCCTCTGAAGTGTCATGTTTGGTTTGGTTCTGGTTTTTTTATTGGAACCCTTAGTGTTGCTTCTTTGGAGTAACGACGTGAAGGTGGCTTTACCAGCTTGTGCAACAGCCTGTGGCTGTCTTGCTCAGGGAAGATACAGATCAATTAGCTGGTGCACCGCTTTCACCAGTGCACCCTTCTGATTTCTGGACATCAGCGGTTTACAGGTTTCCTGCACTGGAGAATGAGTCTGCTTCACATAAACAGTTTGACTTGAATACCTCTGCCAGGGTGGAGGCCGGTGCAGTCCCCAACAAGTATTTAGCAAAAGGTCCTTTCCAAAGGAATGGAGGCATATGGTTGGGGTACCAGTGGAGACAGAGATACACTGATACTGTGTGAGGGCAGCTGGAGTATGTTCTTGCCTTTTGCACCTCTGCAAGAAGTGGCTTCCCATCCAGGTGGTTACAGGGTCTTTAGCTAGCAATGTTACCATTACTTAGCTATGAAGAGACACCAAGAAGAGAATTAACTGATTGAAAGTGGGTTTTCCAGCACATGGGTTTGAAGAAGGAGGCTTCAGCAAACATCTGTTGCATGATTGGGAGTTGACGTCAACATTTTTATATGGCGGTTTGTTTGAGGGCCTTGCCAAGTTGTTGGCCTAGTGGATGGAAAGCAAAGACCCAAGAAAGGTGGACAACTCAAACGCTAAAGAAAAAGGACAAGTGCAGAAAGACAGAGGTGAGGGTGGGTAAGAAATGATGGCTGTCCTAAGTGAGAGTGAACAGGCTGCACAACACATAGAAAGCAAAGAGTCTTATGCTTCTAGTTCTTGTTTTGTACATGGCTAAACTTGGGAAGATGGGATAGTGGTATGGAAGGCAACAGAGAAAAAGAAGCAGGTATGTCCAGTACCAGATGGGCCATGGACAAGCTTTGCAACGGTGCTGAGAACTTGAATTTGGAGGCAATAGTAGGGAACACTTTTTTACTTGGCGCTGTTTGACCATTCTGGGATGATTGTTTCTTTGTGTTATTTTCCTCCTAAAGACTCACCATGTTGCCTTTAAATGAATGGCAAAAATGCCAGCACTTGAGATAGCTAGGCACTTTATATTTTTATACCATAATGGGTGTCAGATTGTTTCATTGTTGTTCCATCCAGGACACTTTAAAGCATTTCTGTTTTTTTATGCCAATGCATGCTCCTTGGATTGTCTTTTCTTTAGTCTTTTATGAAAAGACTAAACAAAGTGGTGGTGAAGATGAGTGGGAGTACTTCACAAAGATGTATTAAATGCCTCCTCTAAGCTCAAATTAATGTTTTAACTGTGTCTAAATGTTAATGTCAGTGCTGCTCACCACATCTTTTCCTATTTTCTCTTCCTAGCTGACAAAGTCAACACTGAGTATTTTGTACCGATTTTCTGCATGGAATCATTAGTCACATCACATTGCTCGCAATGCATTAAACTAGAACAAAATGACAGAACAGGTGCAAAGTGAAAGACAGATGCATTTATATTCTCTTCATTGTCCATCTTCAGTTCAAGCTTCCAGGTACAGCACATAATTATGACTGGAGGCTGGCATCACTAGCTCGTGTATGCAGATGAAACCTCCACAGTCCATGGAAGCTACATATCTCACAGGCTATTTATAAAGAATGTAGCATGAGAGAGTAAAGCACAATGTGGTCTGAAATTGGCACAGGCAGGTTTAGATTAAAAATGTGAAGAAATTCTTATGCAGTAGCGCATTGATGTACTACGGCAGCGTCCTAAACAGCAAGGAAAAGGCAAAACTACCCTGTAGCTTTTAAGGTAGGACTTGAAGGGGAAAGACGTAATGACACAGGATTTTGTCTCGTAGGCCATTTTATGTTCCAGGTTTTTCTTTCCATGTTTGCTGCTGAACTGGTGTTTCTTAAAAGAAGTTACACCAGCTCTTTCTTCTCACAGAAAAAGGGTCACCCTAGAAAACTTGAACAACTGCACAGCTAGTCACCATACCAGCTCTGCTGTAGTGGTCATGTTTGTTTTAGGTCATCTCTTTTTTAGTCCCATTCCACAGCTAGTGTTTTGGAGGATCAAGTACACATTAGATGTGGGTGTTTATTTGGCTGGTCTGCTCTTGAAAACGAGACAAAGACGAGTTAGTTATCTGAGATGACATGAAGGCATCACGACTAAGTAGACTGATAATGACTTGGGCCATGTGAAAGGCAATATGTTGTTATAAAAAAACTGGAAATTTGTGGGGAGGTTTGATGCCCTGTACCTAGGCAGGGTGTGTCAGAAATAATAGTTAAGGCCATCTAAGAACTTTGAGAACACACACTTTGGTACAGATGTTGCCCAATAGGGACAGTGAGGAAAATGCAGACATGACCTATCTTAGGGAGTAACTTTGGGAGAGAAAGGAAAGCACAAAGGTGCCAAAAAGTTGTTCCTGAAGTGGAAACAATGATGAGTAGAAAATCCAGTAAACTAGGGGAGGTAGGATTATCTGAAAGGAGGAGTGCAGATCCCTCAAATAACAGTAATGCTAACTTGCATACCCAAGCCAGAGGGAGTCCCCACTGGGCTTTCCATCACATCTGTGCCTGAAAAACTCCGTGTGAGGGTGGGCTACAGAGGGATAGATTTCACCCTTACGATGTAAGTCAGTAGGTAGGGAAATGTGGTGGATTTGTAATTGAATAGTAGAGATCTGCAATTTGTCACATTAAAGAGTGTTAGAGTAACAGTGTTAGAATTGTGTGTAATCAGGAGGAAAACAGTATAATTGCAGGTGAGCAATAATGGTATGTTTATTTGTTAGTAAGGATATTGATTACCTAATAGGTTGAGCTGTTTCTTTTTAAGGCATTGCTTAATCGCTGTGAACAGTGTAGTTTTCAGAATCAGTTGCATCTTGATCTTGCAGTCTAAATAGACAGAGGTGCTCCCTGAAATAACAGTTACATGAGGAGAAAGCCTCCAGATCAAGGCCTCCTATTTAGTCTTAATCTGCTTAATCGGCAACAAGTTTAATGACATAAACAAATGCAAGCTTGTTTGTCGGAGTATTTTAAAATATTCGAGTTACGCAGGAGCTCTGCCAGTGACCACAAACCACAGGCAAGAAATAATTAATCTTGAAAATGCAAAAAATAACAATAAAAAGGACATACTGGAAAAGCAAGGTCTGTGAATTAATACCTCAGGGACAGACTTCTGTAGTGTACAAGCGTCATGTTTTCTTAAAGAACAAGCACTGCTTCGTGTGCACGTGTAAAGGCACTCATGGACCTTTGCCTGTGCAGTCTTGGAATGTAGCTGAAATGTGCTGTGCTGGTGGCTAGAAGGCTGCAGAAGAAAGCAGAATATCAGACCACAGATGGAAAATGAACATGGCAATGAGGGTTTGCCCAAAGGGAGAACAACCAGGAACTATACGAAAGCTGGAGTCAAGAGGAAAACTGAACAAGACTATAAAGAAAAAGTGTGGGAGGCAACTGAACAGTACACGGCTTCAGTTATTACTTGGAATAGGTGGTCTGTTAATAACACAGCAACTACCTGTGAAGGTTCTCTAACACTTCCATTTGTCCAAGTGCTCTTTTGGTGAAATGTTCTCATTCCTCCCTTGTTTGTGAACTCATTTTGAACACTCTCAGGGCTGCCATGGGGTCGGGAGAGCATGATGTATGCCAGACTTCAGTGAAACTTGCTCAGATTTAGCCAAGATAAATATTCTGTACTTTGTGGCTTGTAAGGTGGCATAATTCCTGGGGCTGGTTTCTGGGTGGTGAGTGGTTTTGCTGGAAAGAGTGAGAAACAAAACAAAATCAGTCCAAGCTGAAGCCCATTTTTTCCTCATCACTATATTGAGATTGGTGAAAATACATGGTTTTTGGTAGGTGGGTGGTTGTTTTCTCCCTCACCCCGCCTAAGAAAGTGTCTTCGTTCAGGCAGAAGTCATCCTTCCAGTCTGCCTCAGAAGTCTGCAGTAGAGATGCTTTGTCACCTCTTTTGGAAGGTGAGTGTCTCAATCAACCTTTTCACCTCTCTGCCCAGATGTCCCCAGTGTAAAAATGTACTCTTTATCTTTTCAGATAATTCCAACAATGACTTGTTAAACAAGACTGTGTTTCTAGACACTTGTGGGTACAGTCTTCAGCACAGCCCTGTCATTTGAGGAGTGGTTTTGATCAAGGTGATGACAGGGATGCTGCTGCAAATGTGGGTGTGGAGAAGGCTCCCGCCAAGCCAGAAGTGCGTGTTAGCCAGCTCTTGGTGCACACTTCATTTCCTTTCACATTCCATCTGGACTCTGTACAAGTGTTGATACTGGGGTGGTTGAAGCCGGGGCTATTACCAGGATAATTACCAGATTAAGAAAGACAACAATTGCTGCACCCTAGGGGATGCTCACCATGGCATGAATTTGCCAAGGTTGTACTTTGGGCAGGAATATTCTCCATGTCTGGACTGCTCATCCTGCTGGGACAGTTTTGTAGGGGCCTTGCATCCAGCCAGTTACACCAGCAAGCACAGTGTAAAGCCCGAGTCCCTGTTACCACAGCATTACCTACATTGCGTTTCTCAGGCAACTGAGGTGTGGGTGGCAGTTAGAGAGTGTAATTGTTTCAGGGGGTGGGGCGGGGGGGGGGGAAGCCCATATACACAGACACAAGAGAAGAAAGAAAAATAAAGAACTTTTTCTCTTTAGCTGCAATTTCTGATAGCACTTGGGACAAATTGTTGGAATCTATGTTCCCATTGGAAAGGAGCCTGGCTCCCTGGCACACTGACTAAACTGCATGTGAGCAAAATGTGGGTAGAGGATGGGGACCTGGTATGCTGAAACATTGGTGAGCTTTGTTTTCCTTTGATGTTGCTTTGAAAATGCTCCTTGCAGGCTATCTTTCTGACCGTCCCTCCTTAGATTTGTTTCAAGGCCTGAAGCTCCAATTTTGGGAGCTGAGAAGAACCATGAAGCCACAGAAGCAGCTGCTCGTGGTACCTAACCCCTGGCTACTCATTCACTGGTAAATTGGAGAATCGTTTAGGTTGAAAAAGACCTTCAAGATCATCAAGTCCAACTATTAACCTAATTCTACCAATCCTACCACTAAGCCATGTCCTTATGTATCTATATGACTTTTGCACGTGTAACACTGTGAAGATACTGGAGAGACTGAAAATCATAGGATCATAGGATGTTAGGGGTT
>VXBP01007300.1:1704-19217 GCA_013400115.1 Rhinopomastus cyanomelas
CCAACAAGTGACATCAAATGACCTCAGTGACCCCCACTGACCCCAAAGGACCCTAAATGTGACCCCCTCAGGTTCCCACCAAGTAACCTGGAGACCCTCATGTAATCTCCAAGTCTGCCCTCAAGTGACCCCTGGTGACCCACAGTGACCTCATTGTCCCCCACTGACCCCAAATGACCCTTAATATGACCCACAGGTTACCCCCAAATCCTTCAGCAAATGACCCCCCCCAGTGGTGCAAAAGACCCCAACGTCTCCAAAGTGACACCAAGTGACCCCAGTGACCCCCAAGTGACCCTAAAGTGATGCAAAGTGACCTCCAAATCTCTCCCAAAGTGACCCGAAGTTGACAAGTGATCTTGAGTGACCCCAGGTGACCTCCAAATGGCTACCGTGACACCCAAGTGACCCCAAAATCCCCACAAAGTAACCCCCAGGTGACTCCCAACAGACCCCCCACACGATGACATCACTCATGGGCCCCCAGGCCATGCTCCTCACAACCAGGAAGTAGCCTAGCCCCTGACAGTGCCCCTCCCCAACCTGTGCAGGGACTGGAGGGAAATCCGTGCTCACAGTATGGGGTAACCAGCACTCCCAGTAGGGAAAACCAGGGCTTTCAGTATGAGAAGCCAGTGCTCCCAGTAAATCATTAACCCACTGGGACTTTATTAACTTTCCCCTTCCCCCCCACCTCAACTGGGGTCACTGGGGGTTAAAAAAACAACTGGGAAAGGGGAGGGGCTCTGTGGCAGCAGCTGGGGATCTATATGGGGTCTCCACAAGGACTTTGGGGTTTCTACGGGGTCTCCATGGGGGTTCTATGGGGGGTCTATTGAGTTTCTATGAGGTTTCTGTGGAGTGTCTATGGCTGCCCATCGGGTCTGTGTGGAGTCTATGGGGTTTATATAGGCTCTCTGTGGGGTCTCTATGGTTCCATTTAGGGCTTTATGGGGTGTCTGCAGAGTCACTATGGGACAGCTATGGAGTGCCTACGGGGCAAATACGTGGTCGCTGTTGGGCAGCAGTTCCTTACCCAGAGCCCCAAGGCAAGGATGAGGCCAAAGTAGCCCCCAATGACCCCCAAGTCCCAGGGCTCAATTGTCACACACTGCCCCACAAATGGCCTCTGGCTGCCCTGTACCTATAGGGTAGGACCACCCCTCCCCTCAACCTCCCGCACACCCCCCCCCAGATGCTTCAGTAACCCCCAGGTGGCCTCTCAGATGCCAAGCACCAAGTCCCAGGCCGTCCCCAGCTATGGGGCAGGGTGAACCACAAGTAGAGGGGTTAGAGAGGGGTTGGAGGGAATGAGAGAGATTTGGGGGAGATTTGGGGGGAGTTTAGGAGAATTGAGAGGGTTTGGGGGGATTAGAGGACCTGGAGGGGCCTTCTAGGATACTTGGGGGGAGATTTGAGTAGGTTTGTGGGGTGTTTGGAGATTATGAGGGATATTTGGGGAAGATTTGGGGGATTTAGGAGGGATTGGGAGGATATTAGGGGGAAGCTGAATGGGATTGGGGGGATTTGCAGGGTTTGGAGGGGATTTGGGGTTGTCTCTATGGGACAGGGGGTCTCTAGGGGCAGGAGGGTCTCTTTGGGGCAGGGGGGCTACCAGTTAGATGGCTTGGCTACCTGTTGTGCATCTGGGGTCTGAGACTTCCAGCTGGAGGTCTGAGCTACCACCCAGGGGGCTGGGGCTACCAGTGGGGTAAGCAGCCCCCTGCCTCAGGATGGGGTCACTCCTCTGCCAGCGAACATTGCCAGGGGAGGTGGGCAGCTTGACACCAGAACGCCTTCAATGGCCCACGCTCCAGTCTCAAGAAGCCCCGTGCAAGACCGAGGAGGACCCTGGCAGCCAACTAGGCAACTGTTCTCCCTTACCTCGAAGAGTGCCAAGGCTCTGGGGAGGTGACGCTCGGCGGGCCAGGGAGCTGCCACAACAGAGAGACACAAGGCCGCCACATGAGGCTCAGCTCGCACAAGCTCAGCCTGGCCGCTGAGCCGCGATCCGGTGCCGCGCTCCTGAAGCCTCTGTCCGACGAGCTGCTGCACGTGCACAGCTGCCGGGCTGCAGCGCTGGGCCACGGGCGTCTGCTTGCGGCCTCCCGTTGATTCTGCCGCACCGAGCCCGCAGCTGGGCCAGCAGCGACACGACGATCGCCCTCGTGCAATTCACGGCCCCAGCCAGCAGCTCCCGTGGCCCCACCGACTGCGCTTCTGCATGGACGCACCCCCTGCTAGAAACCTCAACCGACTCAGCTCCCCGCTCTCCTCTGGTGTCCAGACCCTCCCAGTGTGGACTGGGAGCCCTGGAACTCCCCGCAGGGGTCTCTGTAGGGTCTCTATGGCAAGCCGTGAGGGGGCTGGGATCCACAACTGGCCACTCGGAGGGGCTCCCAGACTCCTCTCAATTCCTCCCACTCCCCTTCCAGTCTCTTCCCGATTCCCAGTCCTTCCCAGTCCCTCTGAGCGATGCAGTCACCCCTCCCTCTCCTTTACTGGGGACCCCACCTGTGGGGGAGGGGTGTGAGTGACCCCCAACTGGTAGCCCAGCCCAAAAACTGGTTGCCTCAGACCTCCAGCTGGTAGCCCTGGGCCTGTAACTGGTAGCCCTAGCCAAGGAACTGGAAGTCCTAGCCCCCTAACTGGAAGTCCCAGCCTCCTAAGTGGTAGCTCAGAGCCCCAGCTGGAAGTCCCAGACCCCTAACTGGTAGCCTCAGAGACACAACAGGTAGCCAAGCTGTCTAACTGGTAGCCCCCCTGCCACAAAGAGACCCTTCTGCCCCTAGACAACCCCTGCCCCATAGAAACCCCCCCAAATCCCCTCCAAATGCTGCAAATCCCCACCAAACCCATCCAAATCCCCCAGATCCTCCCAAATACCCCAATCTCCCACATAACCTCCGGATACCCCACAAACCTACTCAAATCTCCCCACAAATATCCTCAAAGCCCCCCCCCCATGCCCTCAAAATCCCCTCCAGGTTCCCTAATCCCCTCAATTTCCCTCAAATATNGCCCTATAGGGCTGGAGAGTACTTATGAGGCAGCCGGAGGTCACTTGTGGGGCAGCCATGGGGGGGGGACTGACCATCGAGCCCTGGGACTTGGGGGTCATTGGGGGCTACTTCGGCCTCATCCTCGCCGTGGGGCTCTGGGTAAGGAACTACTGCCCCATAGCGACCCCATAGAGACCCGATAGCTGCCCCATAGCTGCCCCATAGATACCCCATAGCTGTCCCATAATGACTCCGCAGAAACCCCATAGGAGACTCCATAGCTGCCCCTTAGAGACCCCATAGAGACCCTATAGCTGCCCCATACAGACCCCATAGAGCTCTATATAGACCCCATAGAAACCTCATAAAGATCCCATAGAGACCCCATATAGACCCCATAGATATCATACAGAGCCCCATAGAGACCCTATAGAGACCCCATAGTCTCCATAAAAACACTACAGAGACTCCAGAGACCACATAGAGACCTGATGGGGAGCCATAGAAACCCCACATAGACCACATGGTGACCCCATAGAAACTCTGTAGACCCAGTACAGCCCCCATAGACACCTCATAGAAATCCCATACAGACCCCGCAGCTGCAGCCACAGAGCCCCCCCTGCCCCTACTCCTCTCCCAGTTGTTTTTTTAACCCCCAGTGACCCCAGTTGGGGGGGGGATGGGACAGGGGGACTAATGATCCCCTAGTGGGTTAATTATTTACTGGGAGCACTGGTTCCCCCAATATTGGGAGCAGTGGTTTGCCCACAGTGGGAGCACTAGTTTCCCCTATACTGGGAGCATTGGTTTTTCCATATTGGGACCACTGGTTTCCCTCATACTGGGAGCATTTGTTTCCCCCAGTCCCTGCGCAGAGGAGGGAGGGGCACTGTCAGCGGCTATTTCCTGGCTGGAAGGAGCATGGCCTGGGGGCCCGTGAGTGACTTCATCGTGTGGGGGTCATGTGGGACCATGTGGGTGGTCACTTGTGGTCATTTGTGGTCAAGTAGGGGTCACTACGGTCACTTGGGTTTCCTTGGGGGTCACCTGGGGGTCATTTGGGGTCACTTCAGGGTCACCTAAGGGGGAATTTGGAGGTCACTAGAGGGATACTGGGTTCACTTGGGGGTCACTGGGATCACTTCAGGGTCACTCTGGATCACTTTAGGGTCACTTGAGGCATCACTGGGGGTCACTTAGGGGACTTGGGAGTCATTTGGCTAAGTTGGGGCCTTTGGGGGGTCATTTGGGTCACTTAGGGGGTCACTGNCCTATAGACTGCATACAGACCCTAGAGAGACCATAGGGACCCTGTAAAGACCCTAGAGACCCTATAGAGCCCCTTTAGACCCCATAGAGCCCCTATATAGACCCTAGAGACCCTATAGAGACCCTAAAGACTCTATACAGATACTGTGATCCTTATAGACCCTATAGAGACTCTATAATACTGTACAGAGATCCTATTGACCCTATAGACTCCTATAATGTTACTTGGACCACAATAGACTCTGAAACCCCCTATAGACCCCACAGATCCCATAAACCCCTGTCGAACCCAATAGACCCCACAGATCCTCACAGACCTCAAAGACTCTATAGATCCCCTTAGAGTCTATTTAACTTATAGACCCCAAAGCCCCTCATAGACCCCCTAGAACCCCATCGACCTCCATCAAACCCATAGATCCCTATAGACCCCCACAGTCCCCATAGACCCGTATAGACTCCACAAATCCCATAGTCCTCACAGACCCCACAGACTCCCATAAACTCCACAACCTCTATAGAACTCATAGACCCCACAAACCCCATTGACCCCCATAGACCTCAAAGAGCCCAGAGACCATAGACCCGCATAGAAACACATAGATTCCACAGACCCCACAAAACCTCCTATAGACCGTTATCAAGCCCTATAGATGCCATAGACCCACATTGACACTATAGATCCTATAGACTCTATAGAGACCCATAGACACCTATAAAGCCCACAGACCTCATAGACCCCACAGACTGCATAGAGCCCATAGAGCCCACAGACTCCCCAGACACTCTAGAGCCCACAGAGCCCATTTCTCCCGCAGGGGATGTTCATTGTCCTCCTCCTCGGCTGGGTCTTCGTCCCCATTTACCTGAGGGCAGGGGTGAGACGGGTGGCATTGGGTTGGGTTGGATTGGTCAGGTTGGGTTGGTTGGGTTAGGGTTAGATGGGTTGGTTGGGTTGGGTTCAGTTGGGTTGGGTTGGTTTGGATGGGATGGGATGGGATGGGATGGGATGGGATGGGTTGGGTTGGTTGGTTGAGTTGGATTGGGTTGCGTTGGGTTGATTCTCACAAAGGAGATCTGTGACTGGCCAGGGCTGGGTAGGCTTGTCGATGGGGTGGGCTGCAATCAGCCGGTGCAGCAGTGGATTGGTCCCCAGTCCTTCTCTCCACCAATCAGGTGTCAACAATGCCCCAGTACCTGGGCCGCCGCTTCGGGGGGTCCCGCATCGGGAGCTACCTGGCTCTGCTCTCCCTGGGCCTCTATGTGGCCACTAAGATCTCGGTACCTCCAGGGGCCCTTTGGGGTCAGGGGAGCCCTACCTATAGGATAAGGGTTCCCTACGGAGTTTCAGTGGGGTTGGGCGTATCTATAGAGTCTCTAAGGAGTCAGGGGTCCCTACAGGGTCTCTATGGGATCCCCATGGGGTAGAAGGTTCCTATGCAGTCAGGGTTTTCCTGTGGGGTCCTTATGGGGTCTGAAGGTGCTTATGGAGTCAGTGTTTCCTTATAGGATCATGGGTTCCCTATTAGGTCAGGGTTTCCCTTCGAGGTCCCTTAAGGGGTCGGAGGGTCCCTAAGGGGTTGGGAGTTCCCTGTGGGTTCCCATTAAGTGAGAGGGTTCCTATAGGGCCAAGGGATCCCTATGGCATCAGGGTTTCCCTATGGGGTCAGGGTAGTCCCTATCAGGTGAGGGGGCCTCTATGGGGTCAGGGGATTTCTATGGGGTCCCTATGGGGTAAGGAGCTCTCTATAGGTTCAGAGGGTCACAGTATCACAGTATAACCAAGGTTGGAAGAGACNGGGGGGGGATGGGACAGGGGGACTAATGATCCCCTAGTGGGTTAATTATTTACTGGGAGCACTGGTTCCCCCAATATTGGGAGCAGTGGTTTGCCCACAGTGGGAGCACTAGTTTCCCCTATACTGGGAGCATTGGTTTTTCCATATTGGGACCACTGGTTTCCCTCATACTGGGAGCATTTGTTTCCCCCAGTCCCTGCGCAGAGGAGGGAGGGGCACTGTCAGCGGCTATTTCCTGGCTGGAAGGAGCATGGCCTGGGGGCCCGTGAGTGACTTCATCGTGTGGGGGTCATGTGGGACCATGTGGGTGGTCACTTGTGGTCATTTGTGGTCAAGTAGGGGTCACTACGGTCACTTGGGTTTCCTTGGGGGTCACCTGGGGGTCATTTGGGGTCACTTCAGGGTCACCTAAGGGGGAATTTGGAGGTCACTAGAGGGATACTGGGTTCACTTGGGGGTCACTGGGATCACTTCAGGGTCACTCTGGATCACTTTAGGGTCACTTGAGGCATCACTGGGGGTCACTTAGGGGACTTGGGAGTCATTTGGCTAAGTTGGGGCCTTTGGGGGGTCATTTGGGTCACTTAGGGGGTCACTGNTATATAGACCCTAGAGACCCTATAGAGACCCTAAAGACTCTATACAGATACTGTGATCCTTATAGACCCTATAGAGACTCTATAATACTGTACAGAGATCCTATTGACCCTATAGACTCCTATAATGTTACTTGGACCACAATAGACTCTGAAACCCCCTATAGACCCCACAGATCCCATAAACCCCTGTCGAACCCAATAGACCCCACAGATCCTCACAGACCTCAAAGACTCTATAGATCCCCTTAGAGTCTATTTAACTTATAGACCCCAAAGCCCCTCATAGACCCCCTAGAACCCCATCGACCTCCATCAAACCCATAGATCCCTATAGACCCCCACAGTCCCCATAGACCCGTATAGACTCCACAAATCCCATAGTCCTCACAGACCCCACAGACTCCCATAAACTCCACAACCTCTATAGAACTCATAGACCCCACAAACCCCATTGACCCCCATAGACCTCAAAGAGCCCAGAGACCATAGACCCGCATAGAAACACATAGATTCCACAGACCCCACAAAACCTCCTATAGACCGTTATCAAGCCCTATAGATGCCATAGACCCACATTGACACTATAGATCCTATAGACTCTATAGAGACCCATAGACACCTATAAAGCCCACAGACCTCATAGACCCCACAGACTGCATAGAGCCCATAGAGCCCACAGACTCCCCAGACACTCTAGAGCCCACAGAGCCCATTTCTCCCGCAGGGGATGTTCATTGTCCTCCTCCTCGGCTGGGTCTTCGTCCCCATTTACCTGAGGGCAGGGGTGAGACGGGTGGCATTGGGTTGGGTTGGATTGGTCAGGTTGGGTTGGTTGGGTTAGGGTTAGATGGGTTGGTTGGGTTGGGTTCAGTTGGGTTGGGTTGGTTTGGATGGGATGGGATGGGATGGGATGGGATGGGATGGGTTGGGTTGGTTGGTTGAGTTGGATTGGGTTGCGTTGGGTTGATTCTCACAAAGGAGATCTGTGACTGGCCAGGGCTGGGTAGGCTTGTCGATGGGGTGGGCTGCAATCAGCCGGTGCAGCAGTGGATTGGTCCCCAGTCCTTCTCTCCACCAATCAGGTGTCAACAATGCCCCAGTACCTGGGCCGCCGCTTCGGGGGGTCCCGCATCGGGAGCTACCTGGCTCTGCTCTCCCTGGGCCTCTATGTGGCCACTAAGATCTCGGTACCTCCAGGGGCCCTTTGGGGTCAGGGGAGCCCTACCTATAGGATAAGGGTTCCCTACGGAGTTTCAGTGGGGTTGGGCGTATCTATAGAGTCTCTAAGGAGTCAGGGGTCCCTACAGGGTCTCTATGGGATCCCCATGGGGTAGAAGGTTCCTATGCAGTCAGGGTTTTCCTGTGGGGTCCTTATGGGGTCTGAAGGTGCTTATGGAGTCAGTGTTTCCTTATAGGATCATGGGTTCCCTATTAGGTCAGGGTTTCCCTTCGAGGTCCCTTAAGGGGTCGGAGGGTCCCTAAGGGGTTGGGAGTTCCCTGTGGGTTCCCATTAAGTGAGAGGGTTCCTATAGGGCCAAGGGATCCCTATGGCATCAGGGTTTCCCTATGGGGTCAGGGTAGTCCCTATCAGGTGAGGGGGCCTCTATGGGGTCAGGGGATTTCTATGGGGTCCCTATGGGGTAAGGAGCTCTCTATAGGTTCAGAGGGTCACAGTATCACAGTATAACCAAGGTTGGAAGAGACCTCATAGATCATCAAGTCCAACCTGTCACCACAGAGCTCAAGGCTGGACCATGGCACCAAGTGCCACGTCCAATCCTGCCTTGAACAGCTCCAGAGATGGCGACTCCACCACCTCCCTGGGCAGGCCATTCCAGTGGCCAATGACTCTCTCAGTGAAGAAGAAGTCCGTATGGGTCTCATGGTGTCAGGGGTCCCTACGAGATCAGGGGTCTCTATCGGGTCACTATGGGGTCAGGGGTCACTATAGGCCACCCCCCCCAGGTGGACATGTACTCGGGGGCAGTCTTCATCAAGGAGGCGCTGGGTTGGGACCTTTTTGCCTCCGTTGGGGCCCTCCTTGGAGTCACAGCCATCTACACTGTCACTGGTGGGTACTAGAAACAACTGTGAGGGACTGGGATGAACTGGGAGGGCGGTACTGGGCAGGATTTGGGTTAAATGGGAGGATTTGGAGTCAGGTGGGAGGGCTTGAGGTCAAAAGGGAGGTACTAGATGGGAGGGTCTGTGCAGGAACTGGTAAAGATTGGGATCAACTGGGAGGGACTGGGGTCAACTGGGAGGGTTTGGATTGAACTGGGGGGGGTCTACTGGTGTGGACTGGAGGGCTACTGGGATTCACTGGGGTGATTGAGTTTAACAGGGAGGTACTGGGATCAACTGGTAGGGTTTGAATTGAACCGTGGGGGGGTTAGGATCAACTGGTGGGGGCTGGGCTCAACTGGGAGGGTTTGAATTGAACTGGGAGTGGGGTTGGGTCAAATGGTGGGGACTGGGGTCCACTGGGAGGGATGCTGGGGAGGTCAAAATTCACAGCCTGACCCGGGGTTCCAGGGGGTCTGGCGGCCCTGATGTTTGCAGATCTGCTGCAGACCTTCATCATCATCCTGGGCGCCTCTGTACTGGCCGGCTATGGTGGGCACTGGGAGGGGATTGGTAGGGACTGAGAGGGGATAGGGAGGGACTTGTAAGCAATGGGAGGGAACTGGGAGAGGAGTGGGCGGGACTGAGAGGGATTTGGGAGGGAACTGGGAGGGGATTGGGAGGGACTGCGTGGGGGTTGGAATAGCCTCCCCAAAGCCCTTACTGGTTTATACTGGTCTATACTCTTGCCAGATCTTGGTGGGGAGAGCTAGAACAACCACTGATCCATACTGAGAGCACTGGGAGGAGGCAATAGGAGGCCCTAGGAGCTTCCCCCTAACACTATACTGGTCCATACTGGTCTTTACTGCTCCATATTGGTCTTTACTTGGTGGGAAGAGCTAGGCGAGCCACTGGACCATACCGGGAGCAGTGGGAGGAAGCCCTAGGAGCCTGCCTCAAGCTCCATACTGGTCCGTACTGATGCCCAACCTTGGTGGAGAGAGCTGGGGGAGCCGCTGGTCCAAACTGGGAGCACTGGGAGGAGGCCCTAGGAGCACTCCCCAATCCCCATACTGGTCCATACTGGTCCTTACTGGTCTATCCTGGTTTCCCATAGCCATGGTGGCTGTGGGGGGCTATGAAGGGCTAGTTAAGAGGTACCCCCTGTCCCTGTCCCACAATGCAACGGGGCCCTGTGGGAGGCCCCGTCCAGACGCCTTCCACCTCCTGCGGGATCCCACAACTGGGGACCTGCCCTGGCCGGGGCTGCTGCTGGGACTGGGAATCATCTCCGCCTGGTACTGGTGCACAGACCAGGTAGGACTGGGAGGGTCTTGGAGGGACTGGGAGGGGATTAGGAGAGACTGGGAAGGGCTTGAGAGGGACTGGGAGGGGCTGGGCATGTCTGTGAGAAGAGTGGGAGGGTCTGGGAGAGGGTTGGGAGGGAATTGGAGAACACTGGGAGCCCAACTTGGATGGTTAACTTGTGCCTACTGGGAGGGCTAACTGGTGGCTACTGATAGCCAAACTAGGAGGGCGAGCTGCTGGCTACTGGTAGCCCAACTAGGAGAGCTAGCTGGCAATTAGAGAGGACTAACTGGTGGCTCATGGTTGGTGGCCTGGAGCAGGTGATTGTGCAGCGGTGCCTGGCTGGCCGCTCACTGACCCATGTCCGCGCTGGCTGTGTCCTCTGCGGCTGCCTCAAGGTGCTGACTCTTGACCTCTGACCCCAAAGCAGTGAGCCCAGTCAGTGACCTCTAACCCCTGACTCCAGTCACAGATCCCTGAGCACAGTGACCCCAGACTCCTCACCTTACTCAGTGACTCCTGACCCCGATCACTGAACTTTGACCCCATCAGTGATCCCTGACCTCTGACACTGACCCATTACCACAGTCAGTGATCCCTGACCCCAGATTCTGACCCCTGACTTCAGTCAATGACCTCTGACCCCAACCCTGGACACTGACTGCTGACCCTGGTGAGTGATATCTGGCCCCCTGACCTCTAGGTGCTGCCCATGTTCCTCATGGTGCTGCCAGGGATGGCAGCCAGGGTGCTTTTCCCAGGTTAGTGACCTTCGACCCAAACCACTAACCCCTCACCCTGACCATGGGCACTGACCCCCTGATCCTGACCCCTATCCCTGACCCCAGTCAGTTATCCTTGACCATAGTGACCCCTCACCCTGACCTCACTCACTGACCACTGAACCCACTCAGTGACCCCTGACTCACTGACACCTTACCCTGGGCAGTGACCCCTGATCCCATTCCATGACCCTTGACCTCTGACTCCAGACATCGTCGGCTGCTCCAACCCCCAGGACTGCCTCCAGGCCTGCGGGAGCCCCACGGGCTGCTCCAATGTTGCCTACCCCCACCTGGTGCTGGCCCTACTGCCCCCTGGTGAGCAGCTATTAGCAACTTAGGAGCAGCTATTAGGGCTATTATCGACTTACTAACGAGCAAGTAGCCAATTATTAGTCCATTATTAGGTGGTTATTAGGGATATTAGGGCCATATTAGGGCTGTCAGGTCATTATTAGGGGCTATTAGGGCAGTACTAAGAAATGATTACATAATTAGGGTGTTGTTTTAGGGTTATTGGCAGCAATTATGGGGTTATTTGGACTTAATACTATCATTATATGTTAAATTATATATAAATTTATTATATAGAAACACTTATTAGTTTATTAGAGGGTCTGGCCTTGTCAGGAGATTATTAGGGACTACAAATTGGTTATTAGCGACTACTAATGGGTCAGTAGCGCCTATTAGCACTATTATTGTCTAATTATCAACTATGAATTGATCATTACCGACTATTAATGGGTCATTAGCGACTAGGAATCTTAGTGAGTCATTAGCCACGACTAACAGACCGTTAGCTCTATTAATGGGTCATTAGCGACTATTTATGGGCCTTCAGTGAGTATTAGGACTAATAATGGATCATTGGTGACAATGACTCAATATTGCCTATTAGGATTATTAACGTCTCATTAAGGGCTACTAATAAACCATTAGTGACTATTAATTGATCATTAGTGCCTACTAGCACTATTAACAGGTGATCATCATCCATCTGGTCATTAGTGCCGGTTAGTTGATCATTAGCTACTATTCGCACTATTAACAGGTAATTAGTGGTTCATTCATGGCTCATTAGTGCTAATTATCACTAATAACCTCCAGGTCTTCGGGGGCTGATGCTCGCAGTGGTCCTGGCCGCCCTGATGTCCTCACTGGCCTCTATCTTTGCCAGCGCTGGGACCCTCTTCACCCTGGACATCTACCAGCGTCTGCGGCCACAGGCCACTCCCAAGCAGCTGCTACTAGCCGGAAGGTTGTGGGGATAGGGGAGGGTACAGAGGCCAGACAGGATTCCATAAAGACCTCCACAGCCAGTCTTGGACCACCCCCTCTTGGTAGCCCAGAGCTCCAGGAACCTTCTGGAACCACCCTGGAGGCCCATCTCAAGGGCTTCCTGGTGGCCAGCATGGTGCTGGAGAGGTCAGAGAGCAACCACGGGGGTCAGTGACCACCAAATTGGGTTGGGAGGCTCCATAGGACCTGGTTTTGGCCACCTTGGACCCTTCCATTGTAGCTCAGAGCTCCAAAAACCTTCTAAATCCACATCTCAAGGGGCTTCCTGGTGGCAACCAACATCCTGGAGGTACTAGCCACCCCCATCTTGGCTTCTCTAGGCTCTGGATCCTGGTTATGGTTGGGCTGAGCCTGGCCTGGCTCCCAGTAGTTGAAGCAGCTCGTGGTGGCCAACTCTTTGACTACATGCAGGCCATGGCTAGTTACTTGGCCCCACCGGTAGCTGCTGTCTTCTTCTTGGCCGTCTTCGTCCCTCGTGTCAATGAGCCGGTAGGTAGCCACCTCCTCCCACCCCATGGTTCGATGGCGGCAACTTCAGTCCCCAGCCACGTGACCTGCTTTTGGGCACCTTGGACCTCCTCTTGGTAGCCCAGAGCTCCAGGAACCTTCTGGAACCCCATCTGAAGGGGCTTTCTGGTGGCCACCGAGGTCCTGGAGTGGTCAGAGAGTAACCAAGGGGGTTGGTGATCACTGGATTGGGTTGGGGAGCTCCACAGGACTTGATTTTAGCCACCTTGGACCTCCTCTTGGTAGCCCAGAGTTCCAGGACATTCTGGAACCCCATCTCAAGGGGCTTCCTGGTGGCCACCAACATCCTGGAGGGGGACCAGAGCTCTAGTAGTCACCTAGTAGCCACCCCAGCTCCACGGTGGCTACCAGAGAGGTTGAGTTGTTGGCCAATGCCCCTCCACCTTGCCAGGGTGCTTTCTGGGGTCTCCTGGGAGGCCTCGGGCTAGGACTGGCCCGCTTGGTGCCCGAGGTGGTCCTGGGGACAGGGTCCTGTGGCTCCCCTGGCCACTGCCCAGCCTTCATCTGTGGCCTTCACTACCTCCACTTTGCCATCGTCCTCTTCGTAGCCACCGGCCTCCTGGTGGTAGCTGTCTCTCTCTGCTACCCACCCATCCCCTACCAGCATGTGAGTACTCTACCCCCCACCATGGACTTCCTCCTGGTGGCCATCATAGTCGTCCTGCTATTGGCGACTATGGTCCTCCATGATGTGGCTACCATGGACTCCTTCTGCTGGCAACGAGGCATCTCCTTGTGGTGGCCACCATGTCAGTGGCTTCCTGAGAGCACTCGGGAGGGTGACCCAGGTGTTTGGTTGCCCCCAGCTGCACCGACTGGTCTTCAGCCTCCGGCACAGCCAGGAGCCCCGAATTGACCTGGACCGGCCAGCAGTCACTGAGGGGGTGGGAGGTGTCCAGCTCCAGGGTAAGCGAGCCAGTAATGACCCATTAATGACTAATTAATAGTCCTAGTAGCCCCCTAATGACCCATTAATTAGTTATTAATAGCTCTAACAGTCACTAGTTAGCCACCAATTATGTATTATTAGTCTTAATGTTCACTAATTACCCATTAATGATTAACTAATAGACCCAATAGCCCCTAGTGACCCATTAATGGCTAATTAATTGTCCTAATAGCCACTAATGACCCATCAATGATTAAGGGACCTAATAGCCTCCTAATGATCCATTAATAACTAATAGACCTAACACCCTCCTACTGACTCATTAACGGGCCATTATTAGCCGTGTTTGTATCCAATTAAGCATTAATGAACAATTATTATTCCTAATATTTACTAATTACCTATTAATGATTAACAATCCCCATAGTCACTAATGGCTCATTGATAACTAATTAATAGCCTTAATGACCCATTAATGAGCCATTATTAGCCCTGACAGTCACTAATTAGCCATTAATGAGCCATTATTAGCCTAAATACCCATTAGAGCAATTATTAGCCTGAATAGATATTAATTGGCCGTTAATGATCTACTATTAGCCCTAACAGACATAGTTTTTAATCACCCATAATACTCCCTAATAACCCCTATTGCCCTCATAATAACCCAATACCCTAATAACTCCCTAATACACCTAATAATTCTCTATTAACACCTAATAACCCACTAATATCCCAAATAACTGCTAATAACCACCAATAATCTCCTAATAACCCTTAATAATCCCTAAGAAACCATAACACTAACAACCCCTAATAATACACTAATAATCCCTAGTAACCCCTAATAATCCCGTAATAACCCCTGATAATGCCCTATTAACCCATAATAAATCCCTATTAATCCCTAATAACCCATAATATATCCCTAATAACTCATTATAACCTGATAATCCCCTAAAACCCCTAATAATCCTATTACCTCCTAATAAACCCCTATTGATCCCTAATAACCCCTAATATCCCTTAATGATCCTATAATAACCCCTAATAATCTTTCCCAGCAGATGTGGAGGCGCCACCATTGAGGCCAGAGGTCATAGGGTCAGAGGTCACAGGGTCAGGGCAGGTCTGGAAGCGGCTGGTGAACCTCAACGCCCTCCTCCTGATGGCCGGGGCCACCTTCCTCTGGGGCTACTTTGCCTGACCCCCAAGTGGCCACAATCAGCCCCAGGCTGCCCCTCAACTGGCCCAAAACAGCCCCAAACTAGCTACAAACAGCCCCCAAGTGGCCCCAAACTGGACCCAAGTGGCCCCCAACTGGCCACCAACTGGCCTCAACTGGACCCAAGTGGCCTGAAGTGATCACAACCAGCCCCCAGCTTGCCCAAAACAGCCTCAAGTGGCTACAAAGAGCCCCCAACTAGCAACAACTAGCTCCCAGCTGGCCACAACCAGCCCCCAAGTGGGCACAACCACCCCTAAACTGGCCCAAACCAGCCCCCCAAGTGGCCACAATCTGAACACAGACCTCCCTCCCAACCCCGATTAAAGGACTTTGAACTCCTATCCAGCCTCCAGCTGTGACCTCCTGGGGGGCCCTACAGACGCCATAGAGATCATAGAGGCTCCATGCAGACCTCACAGAGACCCTATGGAGACCCCATGGAGACTCCATAGACTCCTTAGAAACCTTGTAAAGACACCATAGAAACTCCATAGAGACTCCATGGAGATCACATGGACCCCATGAAGACCCTAATAAGCGCAAGAGACCCTAGTGACCCCACAGAGACCCATAGCTGCCTCATAGAGACCTTATGTAGAACTTATAAAGATCCCATAGAGACCCTAGACCCTTTGAGACCCATAGCGACACAAAGACACCCAATAGAGACACCATAGATGCCATAGAGACCCCTTTGAGACCCTAGAGAGCCCATAGAGACCCCATAGACCCTTTAGAGACCCCACAGAGACCCATACAGACCCTACAGAGACCTGACAGAGATCCCACAGACCCTATAGAACCTCAGAGAATCATAGAACCTATAGCGATCTCATATAGATGCCATAGATACCCCATAGAAAGCTTATAGAGACCCCATAGAGGCCCCATACAGTCACTGTAAACCCATAGAGACCCTACAGACCCCATGGAGATCCCATAGACCCTGTAGAGACCCCACACAGACCAATTAGAGACCCTGTAGATCCCATAGATCCCACAGAAACCCCATACAGACTCTGTAGAGACCCCATAGCCACCCTATAGAGATCCCATAGAGACCCCCTAGCTGCCCCACAACCACCTCAATCCCATCCTCCCCCTCTACCCAATAAGTGCCCCCTTCCCTGCCCCCATGTAGCCCCACACCCACCCCTCCCTGCCCCCCAGCCCCGGCTGAACTCGTTGAGCAGCTCTGGGCCCCTCCCCATGGCCGTCACCCCATGGCTGTGGGTCCCGCCCCACATCTTGTGGGGCCAGCAGCACTTGGGGGGCAGAGGCTGAGCCCCATGGAGACCTCCAGGCTCCTCCTGCTGCTCCTCATCCTCCTCAGCTCTGCCCCACAGCAATGGGGCCATGGCTGTTCTCAGACCCATGGCAACACCTATGGGGCAGGTAGGGGGGTGCTATGGGGCAGGGTGTGGGGCACCTATGGGACAGGGTGTGGAGTATCTATGGGTTCTCTATGGGGCAGAGTGTGGGATCTCCATGGGGCAGCTGTGGGGCAGGGCATGGGGTCTCTATGGAGCAGGGTGTGGGGTCTCTGTGGGGCAGCTATGGGGCAGGATGTGGGACCTCTATGGAGCAGAATGTGGGATCTCTATGGGGCAGCTATGGGGTTCCTATGGGGCAGCTGTGGGGCAGGGTGTAAGGTTGCTATGGGGCAGGGAGTGGGGTCTCTATGGAGCAGGGTGTGGGATCTCTATGGGGTCCCTATGGGGCAGCTGTGGGGCAGGGTGTAAGGTTCCTACGGGGCAGGGAGTGGGGTCTCTATGGAGCAGGGTGTGGGGTCTCTATGGGGCAGGGTCTGGGATCTCTATGGGGTCTATATGAGGCAGGGTGTGAGATCTCTATGGAGTCTCTATGGGGCAGAGTGTGGGGTATCTAGAGGGGCTCCAAAGTGTCTCTAGGGGGGCTCTATCGGGCAGGGGAATCCTTGCTGACTCTCAGCCCCACCCCCCCCAGGCCGTGACCATTCAGAGCTCAGCAGGACAGAGCTGGGT
The DNA here is from genome assembly GCA_013400115.1 of Rhinopomastus cyanomelas. Taxonomy (NCBI): domain Eukaryota; kingdom Metazoa; phylum Chordata; class Aves; order Bucerotiformes; family Rhinopomastidae; genus Rhinopomastus; species Rhinopomastus cyanomelas. The sequence goes on from VXBP01007300.1 coordinate 18,484, forward strand.
GAGTTGGGGGATGGATGGGAGGAGCCCGGTGACCCCACTGTGACCCCCTGACCCCCCTGTGACCCCATTACTCCCCATGACTTCCATGAGCCCTCCCATGACCTCCAACCCCTCCTGACCCCCTGACCTCCAGTGAGCCCCTACAAAACCAATGACCTCAGTGACCCCAATGACCACAGAGACCCCAAATGACCCCCCAAGTGACCCCCAATGACCCCACTGACCCAGAGCTGCCCATGACAGCAAATGACCCTATAACCCCTCTTTATGACCCGAATCCCTGCATCCCCATATAACCTCCCCATGACCCCATAACCCTCCCAAACAGCCCCATAAACCTTCCATGACCCTAAATGACCCCATAATAGCCCCTGTCCCCCCATAACCCCAAATAACCCAAGTATCCACCCCACTGACCCCAAATGAACCTAAATGACTCCACTGACCCCATAGACCCCTCTGTCCGCCCCAAACGACCCCGTAACCTCTCCCCATGACCCTATAACCCCCTCCACACAATCCCCCCACCCAAAATGACCTCAAATGTCCCTAAATGACCGCATAGACCCCTCTGTCCCCTCATAACCCCCTCATCGAGACCCTAAATAACCCCATTGACGCCCTTCCCCCATAACCACCCGTAAGCCCCCCTTCCCAATAACCTCAACCAGTGACCCCAAATGACCTCAGAACCCCCTCCCCATGACCCCAAATGACCCCACTGACCACTTTCT
>VXBP01007300.1:23384-34882 GCA_013400115.1 Rhinopomastus cyanomelas
AGAGGGGGGGGTAAGGGGATAAGGATTAAGATTGGGGGGTTTAAATCGGGGTTTGGGACTCGAAAATTGGGATGTGGGGGTAGAAAATGGGATTGGGGCTTTAAAATTGGGGTTTGCGGGCTTAATGCGCGGGGTTTGGGGTCATAAAATGGGTGGTTTGGGTTAGAAATTGGGTTTGTGGGATTCAGATGGGAGTCGGGAGGTCTTATATTTGGGGTTGTGGCTTTAGGGGGCTTGGGCCATAAAATGGGGGTTTAAATCGGGATGTGGGACTAGAAAAAGGGGATTTGGGGGTATAAATTGGGGGTATTAAAGGGGTTATAAATTAGCGTCTGGGGCTCGAAAATGGGGGTTTGTGGTAATGAAATGGGGGTTTGGGGCTTGAAAATGGGAGTTTAGGAGTTTAAAATGGGCCTTGGGGCTTCAGAGTGGGGCGTTGATGTTTGAAAATTGGGGGTCGGGGATTTACATAGGGATTGGAGAATTACACTGGAGTCTGAGGGGTTTAATGGAGGGTTTGAGGCTTGAAAGTGGGGGTTTGGGGTCATGAAAGAAGGATTTATGGGTTGACAGTGGGGATTTGGGAGGGTGAGACATGAAAACGGGGGTTTGGAGGTTAAAATAGGGGTTTGGGCTTTAAAGTGGGCGTTTTGGGCTTGAAAGTGAGGGTTTGGGGGTAGAAAATAGGGCTTTAGGCCATAAAATGGGGGTTTAAATAATGGTCTGGGGCCTGAAAATGGGAGTTTGGTGCCGTAAAATGGGGGGTTGTGGGCCAGAAAATCAGGAGCGTGAGGGTTTAAATTGGAGCTTAGGACTTCAGAGTTGGCGTTTGAGGCTTAAATATGGAGTTTGGGGCCATAAAATTGGGGCTTGAAAGTAGGGGCTGGGGCTTTAACATGAGTGTTTGGGGGATACATGGGACTTTGGGGTGAAATGGGATTTTGAGGGGAAATGGAATTCTGATGGGTAATTGGGTGATTTTCCAGGGAAATGAAGGAATTCTGAGGGGAAAATGGGAATTTGGGGTGAAATTGGGGGATTTTGCAGGGAAATGAAGGAATTCTGAGGGGAAAACAGGATTTGGAGGGATTTGTGGTGGGAAAAGGGGGATCTTGGGGTGGGAAATGGGATGTTTGCAGTGGGTAAAGAGGATTTGGGGGAGAAAAGCGGGATTTTTTTGGGAAAAGAGTTTTGGAGGATTTGGGGAAGGAAAAGAGGGATTTCAGGAGAGAAGGGCAATTTGGAGTGGAATTGTGGAATTTTGAGGTGAAATTAGAGAATTCTATGGTGAAGATGGGGAATTGGGGGATTTAGGGTGGGAAGAGGGGGACTTGGGGAGGGAAAGATGAAGATTTTGTGGAGAAAATAGGGTATTTGTTGTGGGAAAAGGGGGATTTGTGGAGGAATTGGATTTAAAGAAAATGCTGAGGGGAAAAGGGGGATGTGGGAGGGGAATTGGGAGATTTGGGGAGGAAAAGGGGCAAGTGGGGGCTTTGGGGGGGAAATTAGGGATTTGGAGGGGAATTGGGGGATTTTGAGGGGAAATTAAGGAATTCTGAGATAAAAATGGGGAATTGGGGGATTTGGGGTGGGATCTGGAGTGGAAAAAGTGGGATTTGGGAGGGTATTGGGGGATTAGGGGTGGAAAAAAAGTGGGATTTGGGAGGGAATTTGGGGATCTGGGTTGGGAAGAGTGGGATCTGGGGAAGAGTGGGATTTGGGGGAAATTCAGATTCTGTGTTGAGAAGAGGGGGCTCTGGGCTGTGACGGGGTGTTTGAGGTGAAAATGGGGGGGGTGGAGGGGACAATGTAGCCCCCCCCACAGTTTCCCCCTATTACCGGACGAAGCTGAGGGGTCTCTACACAACAGCCAAGGCCGACGCTGAGGCTGAGTGCAAGTAGGGACCCTCAGATCCCTCTTTGCCCCCGCAGGTCTTCCTTTTCCCCTACCAATTCCCTCTTTTCCCCCCAAATTCCTTCTTTCCAATACCATCTCTTCTTTCTCCCCCAAATCCCCCTTCCCCCAAACAATCCTCCTTTTCCCACCCCAAATCCCTCCTTTCCTTCCCAAATTCCTCTTTGCCCCCCTAGATTTCCTCTTCTCCCCTCAATATACTCATTTTATCTCTTAAAAACCCGTTTCCCTCCCTAATCCCCACTTTTCCTTCCAATCCCTTTCACCCCAAATCCCCATTTTTCCCTCTCAAAACTACACGTTTCCCCACCAATTCACCCCTTTCCCCCCCCACCAATTCCCTCTTTTCTCCTGCAAAGATACAGATTTCTCCCCCAAAGTTCCCAATTTCCCCCATTAAGATCTCGGATTCCCCCTCCAATTGCTGCTTTTCCACAGCATCCTGCGCAAAGCCCTGGATAAAATTGCGGAGATCAAGTCCCTGCTGGAGGAGCGTCGAATCGGTAGGAGAAGAAGATGGGGACTGTGGATCAATCCATAAGGAGAACCTTAGGGACCGGTGTTGGGAAAGATGGGATTTGGGATGAACTGTTGGGAGTCGTGTTGTTTCAGCGGCTAAAATCGCCGGGATTTACAGCGAGGCGGAACCTCCCCGGAAAACCATGAGGAGGGGAGTCCTGATGACCCTGCTGCAACAGTCAGCAATGACCCTTCCCCTCTGGATTGGGAAACCTGGGGAGAAGTGAGCAGAAAAGCGGGAATGGGGGGAAGAAATTGGGGGATGAGGCTGGGGGGAAAGGAGGGAAAAGGGGAAAAAAGGAAGGGAGAAATGGGAAAAAGAGGGGAAAAGGGAGGAAAGATGGGAAGGAGGAAAAGACATTGGGAAAGGGGGGAATTAGAGGAGAGAAATGGGAATTGGGGGGAGAAGGGCGAGTAGGGGAAAAGGGGATTGAGGAAAAGATCACTAAAGGAAGGATAAAAGAGAGATAATGGAGGGGCAATAGGAAAAGGTGAAAAAAGGAGCAAAAAGGGGGTGAGATGGGAATGCTGGGGGCTACTGGGGAGAAAATAAATAAATGGGGGGATTTTAGGGGGAAACTGGGGAACTTTGTAGCCAAACTGGGAATGGTGGGGCCATACTGGAGCCAAACAGTTGCTGTTGCAGACCACCTCCACTGTGTGGGGCAGTGCCAGCGGCCGGGGACTATGTTGCCCGCCCAGGGGACAAGGTGGCCGCCCGCGTGAAGGCCCTGGAGGGAGATGAGCAGTGGATCCTGGCCGAGGTCGTGAGCTACAGCCATGCCGCCAACAAGTGAGAGATTTCTAGCTTTCCCCAGCCTTCATCCCATTTTTCCCAACCCTAATTTAACTTTGTCCACCTCAAATCCCTGTTTTTCTAATCCTAATCCTGCTCTGTTCACCCCAAACTCCACCTTTCTCACCCCAGATCCCATTTTTCCAACTCCCAATCCCACTTTTCCCAATCCAGATCCCACTTTTCCCATTCTTCCAACCCTATTGTTTTCCCACCCCAAATCCTACTTTTTCATCCCTAATCCCGCTTTTCCCAGCCCACATCCTGCTTTTCCCACTCCCAACCCTGATCCCATTTTTCCAACCCACCTCAAATCCCAGTTTCCCACCCCAGATCCCTGGTTTTTGAACCCTAATCTTCCTTTTCCCACCTCAAATACCATTTATCCATCCCTAATGCCACTTTTCCTACATCAGATCCCACTTTTCCCAACCCTAATCCTGCTTTTTTCACCTCAAATCTCACTTACCCCAGATCCCATTTTTCCAACCATAATACTTTTTTCCTACCTCAGATCCTGCTTTTCCCGCCCTAATCCCACTTTTCCTAATCTCATGCCAAATTTCCAACCTCAGATCCCCCTTTTCACACCCCATCCCATTTTCCAACCCAGGTTCTGATTTTCCCAACACTAATTCTCCTTTTTCCATTCTTAATCCCACTTTTCCCACCACCATCCCACCTTTCCCTCAGATCCTGTTTTTCCACCCCAAGATCCCAGTCTTTCCAAACCTAATCCTCCTTTTTTCAATCCTCCAGATTCCACTTTTGCACCCGAAATCCTGCTTTTCCAACCCTTGTCTACTTTTTGCACCCTGATACAGCTTTTCCCGCCAGAAATCCCTCCCCCAATTCCCATTTCTCCCCAAATTCTTTGTTCCCCTCCCAGGAATTCCTGGTTTTCTCTCCAATTCCAGGTATGAAGTCGACGACATCGACGAGGAGGGCAAAGAGTGAGTGATGAGAACCTGGGATTTGAGGGAAAAAACCCGAATTTCTGGTGGGGGAAATGGGAATTTTGAGGGAAGGGGGGAATTTGGGGAAAAAATGTAACTTTGGGGGGGGGTAAATGGAGATTTCTGAGGGAAAAGTAGGAAAATTTGAGGAAATATGGGGAGTTGTGAAGAGGAAAACCGAGGACTTTAGAGGAAAAGTAATTTTGAGGCAAAAGGGGTTTTTTTTTAGTAAAATGGGATTTTGGAGAGGAAGATCAGGGAATTGCGAGGCAAAATGCAGGATTTTACAGAAAAATGGGAATTTTTCATGGAATACAGAAAATCTGAAAGGCAAAACAATTTTTCAGAAAAATGATTTTTAAAAAGATTTTTGAGGAATAGTGGGGATTTTGGAGCAAGAGGAATTTTCGAGGAAAACACTTGAGTTTGAGTACTTTTTGAGGGGGAAAATGGGTAATTTTATTGAAAAATAGGATATTTTTCTTTTTTGGTAAAAAACAAACTTGGAAAAATTTGTTGAATCTGATTCATGTAGCAAAAGGAGACTTTTGTCACAAAACCTGGTTTAGGAATTTTTTGGTTGGAAAAATTTTCTAATTGGAAAACTCAAATTTTTTGTAGAAAAGTCTATTGAACTGTAGAAAAATTCCAGGGGTTTTCCTCCGAAACTTCCTTTTTTTCTAGAAAACACGGTTTTCCTTGGAAATACCAATTCTTCTTCAAAAACTCAATTTTTCTTCCTTTTTTTTCCTCTAAAAATTCCATGCTATTATTGGAAATATTATTTAATTGTTGGAAAACTGGAATTTGTCCAGATATTCCTCTTTTTTTCTCCTCCAAAAATCCCACTTGCTGTGTGAAAAAGGAGTTTCCTGTAGAAAAACTCTTTGTCTGGAAAACTTGATTTTTTTCTTCCAAAGTTCCCTTTCTCCCCCCATAAATTCTCTTTCCCCCCCGATTTCCATTATTCCCCCCAAAAATCTCATTCCTCAAAAATTCCCATGTTCCCCAACCAGTTATCATTTTCTCCAAAGTCCTGTTTATTCCTCAAAAATCAACAATTTTGTCCTTCAAAATTCCTGTCTTCTCCCCTAAAGTCCAATTTTTGTTCTTCTAAAATTACTACTTTTTTATTAACATTTTAATTCTCCTCCACCCTTGCCTAACTTCCTGTTTTGCTCCCAAAATCTCTTCTTTCCTGGTGCTGTGGTGATTCCTCCCTCTCGGAATTCTGGACACAGGCGCCACACGCTGAGCCGCCGCCGCATCATCCCCCTCCCCCAGTGGAAGACCAATCCTGAGACCGATCCGGAGGCTCTTTTCCAGCGGGAGCAGCTGGTCCTGGCTCTTTATCCACAGACCACCTGCTTCTACCGGGCCCTCATCCATGCACCCCCACAGCGGGTAAGTTATTCCCTGGAATTCTAGAAATTCCAACCCGGGGAATCTGGAATTTGGTTAGGAAAGGGGGCAAATGGAATGGGGAGTTCTGCAGGACCTTCATCTGACCCCTCTTCTACCCCAGAACCTGAGGTGCTTTGGAATTCTGGGAATTCTACCTAGAAATTGAGGGATTTGGTTGGGAAACGATGAAAAAGGAGCATGAAATGGAAGGAAATCAGGGAAAAATGGGTGGGGAGGAGTGGGGAAAAGGTGGGAGGGAAAAGGCTGCTCCTCCCCATCTGTACCCCTTACAGCCCCCCCAGTGCCACAGTGATCCCAAAATCCCAGTTTGGCCTCAGAATTCCATGGAGGTTTTTATTACAGGGAATTGTGTTGAATAAAAACACGGAAAACTTGTGAACTGGGGAGGGAATTGAGAGAAAAATGGAGAGAGACAGTGGGAAAAATTCATGGAACTGGTGGGAGAGTGGGAAAATAGGGGAAAATTACTAAGAGGAAAAAATGAGAAAAATCAGTGGGAAGAAAAAGGGGAAGAAAATTGGGGGAAATTGAAAAAATTGTGTAAAATGGGGGGGAAAATCAAGAAAATCAGTAGAAATGAGGGAAAAAAGTTTAAAAAATCAGGGAAATAAGGAAAAATGGGGAAAATGAAAAAAAAATCAGGATAAAAGTACGACATTGGGGGGAAATGGGAAAAGATGAAAAAGGGGGAATAATGAGAATGGAGGGGAATTGTGGAAAAGTTAGCAGAAAGATGAAAAAACAGTAAAGTAGTCAAAAATCTGGGGTAAATCATAGAAATTGATGTCTTTGGGGAAAAACTGGGAAATTAGGGCAACATCAGGGAAAGGGATCAAAATTTGGGGAAAATAATGGATGAAAGTGGGGAAAAATAATGGAAAATGGAGGCAAAGTGGAGGAAAAATGGTGGCAATGGAGTGGAACTGGAGAGGTGCAGTGGGAAGAGCTGTTCTCATGGGAGTTTTTGGCTTGCGGCAGCCACAGGACGACTACTCGGTGTTGTTTGAGGACACTTCCTACGCTGACGGCTACTCCCCACCGCTTGCAGTAGCCCAGCGCTATGTCGTGGCCTGCAGGGAGACCCGCAAGAAGTAAAAGCTCCAGAGAGTCAGAATTCTCTGCCTCTGTACTTGTGAAATTGTGAGGGAAAGAATCGGAATGGGGAGGAAGAGGGCGATAAGGGGGGAGTAATGTGAATGGAGAGTGAATGATGGGAATGGGGGAGNGGGAATGAGCTGATAGAAGGAAATAATGGGAATGGGGAAGTGGGAAGGTTAGAGACGGAATGGAGGGAGAATTGGGGAAAGGAATAACAACGGAAATAGGGAAGGTAATGTGGGGGAAAATTGCAAGTAATTGGGGAATAATGGGAATGGGGGGAATAGGGAGTGGAGGGATATCGGGAAGGGAAGTGATGTGAATGGGGGAGGGAATAACAGGAATGAGAGGGGAATTTGGAGGAAAAGTGTGTGAATGGGAAGGAAAAATGAGAACGGGGGGGAAGAAGTTGGGGGAGAAGAGGGAATAAGAAAAGACTGTGAGGAACTAGGAAGGAAACTGGGAGCTACAAGGAGGATATGAGGCAGGGTGTCTCACCAGGGCAGCACCTTCCTCTTCCTGTTGCCTTGCCCCTTGCTGCTGCTGGATCAGCTCCCCCCACAGGAGCTGGGTCTGGCACCTGCAGAGGGGAGGGATCAGCCTCTGGCCCCTCCCTCTTGACCCCTGATGCCTCTCCCTCCCCATGCACCTCAGGGCCTACCCACACCCACCCGTACCCCTCCCCGCACTGCCTGACCTTTGACCCCAACCCTTAACCCCTCTCCCTTGTCTCTCCCAGACCCCAACACTTCTCCTGGCTTTGTGACTCCTCCCCTACCTCTTTACCTTTTCCTCATTCCGATGACCCCTCCCCATTGACCTTCGATTCCTTTGCTCGACTTCTTCCCCTCACCCACCCCCTTGATCCCACCTCCTTTAGCCCCTGCCTCAACACCGTCCATCTTGCCACCACCCTGACTCACTAGTCGGGCCCAACCCCAAGCCCCACCGCCAGTCTCACTCTGGACAGGCCCCGCCAATTGGGAGGAGCTCGTGAGGCTCTGCCCACAGGAAGTGCCTGGCCAGGCAAGCAGGGTGCACGGCCAATGAGCAGCCAGTACAGCGTAGAGGGGGCGGGGCCTCGGCTTCCTGTTGGATGAGAAGAGGAGCGTAGGCTTGCCCAGTCCGTAGACTCCACCGATGTCATACATCCCAGTCGCCCAACGCCCATCCGATAAATTCACGTAACATAGATCCCACCCCACAGCTCCCAGGCTCATAAATCACAGCCCCGTAGCTCCTGCCTTATAGGTCCCAGCACTGTAGCTCCCACTCCACAGATCTCGTAACTCCCACCCCACTGCTCTGCTCCCCATCATCTTACCTTCCAGCTCCCCCCGCACAACCCGCAGCCCTGGCTGGGTGGTTGCTCCCACCCCTTCTCCTGCTCCTTCCTCTTCTTCCTGGGGTGGAACTGCAGCCCGACCCCTTCTTCCAAAGTTATGTGACATGGAGCGGGGGGGGTGAGTGGCGGGTGGGGCGGAGGACAGAGCCAGCGGATCCGGAGGGGAAGGCGGCGAAAAGGAGGAGCCTGCAGCAGCCAGGGTAGGAGACGCACGGCAAAACTGATTGGTTGCTCCGAGCGGCCACGCCTGGCCAGCCCCTGCAGCCGGCGGGAGGAGGAAGGGTGCTGCCAAGCCCACTCGAACTGTGAGGGAGTGAACCCGGAAGTAAGAGGAGGAAAAGGGTAGGGGAGACGCGGAAGTAAGGAGTAAATGGAGCCAGAAGTGGGCTGGGGACTCTGAAGCGAGTCACACAGGAGACCCAGAAACGAGAGGGTTCAGAGGTGGAAGTGGGAGACCCGGACATGGGAGGGAGAAATCAAGGCAGAAGTGGGCAGGGGACCCCGGAAGTCAGGGGGAGAGACTCGGGTGTGTGTAAGCAGAGGAGGAGGCGGGTCCTACCCGGAGGGCGGCCACGTCCGACGGGAATCCGTAGACAAAGAGCTCCATCTCCCTGCAGAGACGGCGAGGGGCTCAGCCGCCATTTCCGGGTTGGGCCGCATAGATTTCAGCCCCGCCCATAGATCCCAACTCCGTAAGGTTCCACTTACTCCCAACTCCTGCCCCACCCCTCATCCCCCCCACTTCCGCCCCCATCTCGGATATCATTTCCGCCTATTCACCCTTCGCTTCCACCCCCATCCCTGCACTCGACTGACGTCACTTCGCCTTTCCCGAAGCCCCTTCTGCCCCAACCACGGCTGCCCCGCCCCGTTCTACTTTCCTTGCGCCGTGTTCCCATCACTTCCGCCTCTATCCGCAACCAACCCTTTTGCGTCACTTCCGCCCCTCTCCCCTCTCTGCTTACCAAGGGCCCTTCCCGCTGGTTCTCCAGGCGCCGCCGCGGCCTCTCCCCGCATTGTGCTGCCGCAGCCGCCGCACTGGGTCAACCGTGAACCCGATGTAGGTCCGGCCCCGCCAGCGCGGATGGCGCGACCGCAGCACGTAAACAGCGCGCATCGCGATCCTGCCGCCCCCTTCCGCGCCAGCACCGCCAGGTTTCAGTAGACCGCACTGGGGCTCAGAAGTAGGCGTTAGGCCGCGTTACCCACAACCTCCCACGCGCTGAGGCGGGTCGTGTCCGCTGCAAACGCCACTTCCGCCTCGATGCCCACACAAAGACACCGCTCCGGGAAGGTGGAGCGGAAGTGACGTCGGGCATGATGGCGGCGTTGAGCGCCGAGGGGCTGAGGTTGAAGCTAGAGAAGAGGCTGGGGGCCGAGCACGTGGTGAGCGGGGAGCGAAGTTAATTAGCTCCTCTGTGGTTGATTAGCAGCGGGGGAAAATTAATTACGCTCCAGATGGGGTTAGTCAGTGTCGGGGAAGGATAATTTTGCCTTCGAGGTGTTACTTAGGCTACAGAGTGGCGTGAATGTGCTGGGGGGTGGGGTTAGTTAGCTAGGAGGGCTTAATTAGCAAATGTTGGGGGGTTAATTAGTCTCAGAGTGTGTTTAATTAGCCTTGGGGGACGCGGAGGGGGTTAATTAGCCTCTAGTTTAATTAGCCCGGGGTTAGTGTTTGGGGGGGGGTGTAAGTAGCAGCGGTGGGAGGTTAATTGGTCTCAGAGGATGTTTAATTAGTCTGGTGGTGGGGTAATTACCAGTAGAAGGGGATTAAGTAGTTGTCGGGGGTGGGGGTTGATTAGAAGAAAGCATGGTCTCTCAGGGCTGTTAATTAGCCCCTAATTAATTATTAGAAGTTAAAAGCTTCTGCAGGTTGTAAATTACTCGTGAGGTGGATTAATGAGCCTTGAGGGGCTGGTTTATTAGGGACCTCTAAGTAGCGGCTGCTTCATATCGACTAATCGCTGTTAATGCTGATTATGATGATTATTAATGCTGTTAATTAAAACCCCATGAGGGATGAGTTAATCAGTCCTGATTTAAGCTAATTAGTTGTAATTGTTGTGTTAATTATTTCTAATTACTCCAGCAGCTCTTTAGCCTTGTTAGGAGCTGTAATTACTGATAATTAATGTCCCTTAGTATGCATTCATCGTTAATACTGGTTAATTAAGGGTTCTAATGGTTACTGATGGTTCCTAATAGTTAATGTTACTTAATGGTTAATTAATATTTAATGATAATTAATGCTTAATTAATGTTACTCTGTGGTCTTCAGTAGCTAAAAAGGGTTAATTAATCATGACTGACATTATCTACTTAACAAACAGGCGGTGGAGGAGGTGATGTCATCAACCTGGAGGCCAATTAACAACCCTAGAGGTTATTTAGTGTAAATTAGAGTTCATCAGTTAACTGCTATTAGTTAGTGCTAATTACTGTTCATTAATTAACAGTTGAGTCATCAGTTTGGGACCTTGTGGTCTCCCAACTCATTACAATANCTCTGTGGTCTTCAGTAGCTAAAAAGGGTTAATTAATCATGACTGACATTATCTACTTAACAAACAGGCGGTGGAGGAGGTGATGTCATCAACCTGGAGGCCAATTAACAACCCTAGAGGTTATTTAGTGTAAATTAGAGTTCATCAGTTAACTGCTATTAGTTAGTGCTAATTACTGTTCATTAATTAACAGTTGAGTCATCAGTTTGGGACCTTGTGGTCTCCCAACTCATTACAATGTGCCTAATTAACAGCAATTAACGTCAGTTAATGCAGGCGAACACCAATTGTAATTAACCATTAGTTATTGTTAATTTATTAAAGCCTAGTTGCAACTCTAGAGGTGGAGAAAATGCCAGGGTTTACCCACCTCCTCCTGATGGGAGAGAGGGATTAATGCCTGTAAATGATAATAAAGTAATGTTAATAAATGTTAATTAATGGCTAATTAAGCACTGATGATTCTTTCCTTGCTATTAATTAGGAGGTGGAGGACACGACCGCCACTCACTGCTCCAGCAGCTTCCGGCTCCTGGTGGTTTCAGCCTCCTTCAGGGGGAAGGGGCTGCTGCAGAGGCACCGGTGAGGGGAGCACCCGGATGTGGGGGAGCACCCGGATGTGGGTGCTGGGGTGGGGAGGCTGCGAATCTGAACTGGAGGTGGGTGGGAGCAGTGCTGGCAGTGCGCTGGGAGCAAACCGGAAGGGGGGGATCCTTTCCTGAGCCGGAAGTGGGTAGGAGCTGACCCAGAAGTTCATCGCTCCTTTCCCCCCAGGCTGGTGAATGAAGCCCTGGGGGAGGAGCTGGGCCAGATCCACTCCTTGGAGCAGAGGACCCTGACGCCGGAGCAGTGGGCAGAGATGCAGGGGAAGGCATCCTAACGAGCTCATTAACCCCTTCATTAGGGGCTAATTAGTGGCAGCCACTAATTAACCCCAATC
>VXBP01007300.1:60263-70577 GCA_013400115.1 Rhinopomastus cyanomelas
GGGGGGAGGAGGCGGCCGAGGAGGAGGAGGAGGCACCGGGGGAGGACGAAGGGGCCTCCCGACGGCTCTTGGGGGGAGGAGCCGACTCGCTGGTGGATCTGTGCGGGGGAGGGGTGTCAGGAGAGGCAGGGGAGGATCTACTGGGGAGGGGCCAGGCAAGGAACAAGCAGGATGGGTTTACTGATGGTGGGGAGGGGCTATCAACTGGGGGGAAGGAAGAGACTTGCTGGGCCATCTGTGTGGGGGAAGAGTATCAAGGAAGAGTGGAAGTGGCTAGTGTGGAGGTCTACTTGGAGGGTAGTGACTGGGGTGAGAGAGGGGCTTTGGACTGGGGAGAGGCCAACTCACTAGGGGATCTTTTCGAGGGAAGGTCATCAGGAAAGGCAGGGGAGGGCTACTGAGAGAGGGAGGAGCTACTGGTATGGGGGAGGATCTGTAAGATTTGTGGGGAGCTGCAGCAGGAAGGGTCACTTGGGTGGGAGAGGGGAAAGAGGCCATGGAAAATGGGGGAGGGGCATGCAGGGTTGGGGAAACTCCTCACCTCTTCCTTTTCTTCTCCTTGTTCTTGTGCTTGGCCTTAGGGCTAGGGGAGCTGCAGAGTAAGACAGTGACATCATCAGTGACATCATCACCGCCCAGGACTCCTCTCCTGCACCTCAGCCCCTCCCCGCTCCTCACCGGTGCTTCCGCTTCTTGGCCTCTGACTCCGATCTGGGTGAGAGAGTCGGTGGGAGGGGTGAGTGAGCCCACTCCCCCTTCCAGAAGCCCCTGCCCCCTCCCTGAGGATCCCTCGTTCACCCTCAGGGACCCTCCCCATGTCTGCAGCCCTTCTCCCTACCGGTGCTTCTTTTTCTTGGAGCTCTTCTTGGAGCGACTGGAAGACCTAGGGAGGGGAAAGGGAAATGAGGCCCCACTCATCACCACACGCTCTGCCCCCCTGCTGCTAAAGCTTTAAGTCCTCATCCCATCATCCATTTGGACTGGGAGTCCCCAGATCTCCCCAACTCCCTAAGTCCCCTCCTTAAATGTCCCCTGACCGCCTCAAACACCCCGAGTCCCCACCCAGACTAAATTCAACGGCCAAAACCTTGAGACCCCCCCAAATCTTCCCCCAAAGACAATTCAGCTTTCACTTCAATCGCCTGAAAGCCACCAAATTCTCCTCCAGACCAAACCCAACTCCCCCTTCAATCCCCTGGGACCCCCTCAAATCCCTTCCAGACCAAATTCAAGCCTCCCTTCTATTGCCTGGGACCCCTCAAACTCTGAGATCCCACAAATCTCCCCCCCCCAGACCAAATTCAACTCCTCCTTTAATCCCCTAGGACCTCCAAAATTCTTAGGGCCCACAAATCCCCACGACCCAATTCAAACCACCTTTAATCTCCCAAGACCCCCAAATCCCCCTCCAGACCCAAATGAACCCTCACTTCAATCCCAAGTCTCCCAAAATCCTTACTGAACTCCCAAATCCTCCTATAAACACTATAAGACCCCCCAAATTCCCCTTAAACACCCCAAAACCCCACCAAAGCCCCCTCTCACTCCCTACCTGCCCCGGTCCTTCTTCTTCTTTTTCTTCTTCTGCTTCGGGGACGGAGAAGGGGAGCTTGAGAGGCCCCTCTGGGTGCTGCTGAAGGGAGCCAAAGAAGGTGAGACAAGGGCTGTGACCCACAGCAGACCACAAAAACTGCCCCAAGTAGGAGGTTGGCGTCTCCATGTGGGGGGGGGCAGAGGTCTTGGGGGGTTTCTCTGGGGCCCATTCAGGTTCCACGGAATCCCTACAGGGCCCTCATACGACCTGTGCAGACTACAAGGTCCCTACAGGGTCTGTGGGAGCCCTGATAGGCTCTAGGAGGCACCTATAGGGTCTGTGGGGTCCCTGGAGAGCCTCTTTGGGACTGAAGCTGCTGTAGGGTCTACAGGGTCTCTACAGAGTTTATGCGGTCCCTGTAAAATCTACTGGGTTTGCATAGGGTCTGTGAAGTTTTGGGGATCCCTATAGAGTCACCTGTGGTCCGGGGGGGCTGTGGGGGCCGGGTCAGGGCCCCTGCGGGGCGGGTGGAAAGAGCTACCATCCACATAGCCAGGGCTGATTCCCAGGGCTGCCCGCAGCCGCTGCTGCTTCTCCTGCGGCTCCGCTGGGTGGGCCTCTGACACCCTGCAGAAGGGCCAAGAAGCTTCAGCAGCAGCAATTAACAAGGGGGAGGCTACGAGGGGAGATTGATGGAGGGGGAAATAGGGGAAGGAACTGGAGGGGGTGAACTAAGGGACAAGGAGGAAATGAAAGGAGTACTCAGGGAAATCAGAAAGAAATTAGCCATAATCCAGGTGATCAGAGCAGGTAATTAGAAGTCATCAACAGCAACTGCAGTAACTAAGACGAATAATCAGAATAACTAAAGTTGAAATGTAAAGGTAACTGCAATTATTGTAGTGAATAATCAGAAATCATTATAATGATTAAAGTAAACAATCAGGAGCAACTGAAGTGAGCAGTCAGTCATGCTTGGGGTAATTACTGGGAACTGGAGTGATGAAGGCAGTTAATCACGGTAACTGCAGGGGTCAGCGGTGGGTAACTAACAATAATCAGTGGTACCTGGGGTGCTCAGAGTGGGTAATTAGGATGCTATGGTGGGTAATTAGCAGCACTTTGAGTAATTGGTGGTAACTGAAGTGATTGAAGTGGGTAATGGAGTGATCAGTCAAGGATAATCACAGCGATTAACACAGTTAACTACAAGTGATAACAGTCATATGCGGGGTGATTTGGATCATCAGCCAACTACCACGTAAATAACTACATCCTTGCAAAGACCCATCAGAAATAATCAGTGGTAATTAGTACCGTTAATGACAACTAGTCATAATCAGGGTGACTAAAGTGGGTAACTAGTGGCAACCAGGGTTAATGGGAGAGACTAAAAAGACAAATGAATTATAAGCGCGGCATTCGTAGCTGGTAACACACGACAACTCCAACCACCAAAGCCAACAGCTAGGATGGTTAAGAGGATAATTACCAGCTAAACACCACAGCAATAAACAGAAACTAAGGACTCAATCAGGAAGCGAACGTAGAAGCAGCAGACAAAGACTACATTAACTACAAGAAAAGATTTACTAGTCAATTACATCACTAACTAGCAGAAGAAGGAAACCAATCAGTTAATGTGGTCATTTACAAGAGGCTGTATCCACTCACCCCGTTTTGCTGTCAGGAGGGTCCCCTGGCCCCTCCTCCTTCTCCAGCAGCATCAGGCGGAAGGTGGCAACTTTGTCCTCGATCTCAGCCGGGGTGTAACTGGAGAAACTGGGAATTACTGGGGGGCCAGAGTGGGCATTTTGGGGGGAGCAGGGGCTAGAGTGAGCGTTGGGGGCAGNCCAGGCAGGATTTCTACAGAATTGGGACCCTCTATGTTATTTAAGAAACCAATAACAGGGTCTCTTCCTAAGATCTGGGTCCCCCGCGGCTCTTTCAGGGTCACTCACCCCTGCTCCTCCATGAGCTCGGCCAGCTCGAGGCATTTGAGCTCCACCTTCCTCTTGCGCTGGTGGTCCAGCAGGTCGGGGTCTGGCCGGCGGCTCAGGGCGGCCTCGAGTCGCCTCAGCTCGTCGTCTCCGGGGTTCTGGGGGTCGGGGGGCTCCCCGGGACCCCCTGTCGCCCCTCTCTTGTGCCGCAGGGCCGAGAGGTTGCGCTGGACGTAGCCGTTGGTGCCGCTGCCCCGCGGCGTCGCCAGCCCGATCCCATTGTACATGGCCCCACACACCAACCCCTGCGGCGGCGCCACCGTCAGGGAACCCCCCCTAACCCACCCTACTAGGATCTACCAGGACCCACAGACCCCACTGGGAACCCACTGATTCACTGGGACTCCACACCTTCCATGAAACTGCAAAGACCCCAATGGGAACCCAGAGACCCACTGGCACCCCATGAGACCCCCACATACCTCACTGGTATCAACCTGGACCACACAGCCCCCACTGGGAACCCACAGGTCCTATTAAGACCCCACACACTGACTAAGACCCCATAACTCCCATGACACCACACAGACCCTATTGGGAACCCACAACTCCCACGACACCACATAGATTCCACTGGCATCCACCGGGAATCCACAACTCCTATGAGACTCACAGAACCTACTGGGATTCACTGGGATCCCCCCAACCCCCACACTCTACAGCCCCACTGGGACCCCGACACCCACCAGGACCCCACAACCAGCCCTGATGTCTAAAGAACCCCCATCAGTGATCCTCAACTCCCTATGGTGACCCCACATCCTCTCCCCAGGTACCCCACAGACAACCCTTCCCAGTTTCCCTCCTCCCCCAAGCAATTTTAATCATTCAGGACCCCCCACATTCCCACTTTTCCCCTCAGAATTCCCCAGAGAGGCCTCTTTTTCCCCTCAAAAACCCCACAAAGTACCTATTTTCTCCTCCAAACCCCACTTCCCCCCCCAATTCCCAGTTTTTCCTATTCAAAGTTCCCTTAAAAAGAGTTTTCTATCAAAATTCTTTCCAAATCCTACGTTTGCCCTCAAACTCCCTTTTTCTCCTCAAAATTCCCTTAAAATCCCAGTTTTCTATCACAATTCCATCAAAATCCCACATTCTCCCTCAAACATCACCCCGTCCCTTCAAAATTCCCCCAAAAGGCCACTTTCTCCCCATCAAAAATCCCACAAAATCCTCATTTTTCCTCTTCAGAATTCCTGAACACTTCCACTTTTCTAACACAATTCCCTCAAAACTTTTCTTTTTCCCTTCAGAATTTTCCCCCCAAATCCCATTTCCCTCCCCAACTACCTGTTTTTTCTCCAAAAGTATTCCCTTCACACACCCAGAATCTATTTCCCCATAAAATTTCCCTGTTTTCCCTCAAATCCCTCCATTTTCCTGATTCTGAGCAAGAATTGGGAATTTTCAAAGAAAAAAAGCAAACTGTAAGAGAAGATTAAGATGTTCACAGAAATCGGAGAATAAAAGTTAAATGTTGTGGAATTTTTAAAGAAACACTGAGAATTTTTTTAAAATATTAAAAATTTAAGTTTGAGGGAAAGTTGGAAGTGCAGGCCATATTTGAAGTTAAAAGTCCAATTCTGAGAAGAAAATCAATACATAGATCCAGTTTTGAAAAGTGCCATTTGCAGCAAAAAAATTGTTTTGACAAATTGGACTATAAAAAAGGCATTCTGAGGGATGTGCCAGAGTAAAAACAGTGATCTTTCAGGATTCTGGAAGGAGAAAGTGTGACTTTGGGATTCTTTCTATTCCATAAACCTTTTCCACCTTGAAAAAACGCCATTTTACACCTTGTTTCCCGTAAAAACAAAGCTCACCCTTTTTTCCCCTCTAAACCTTATTTTCACCCCTTTTTTCCCCTCAAATTCCCAGGCACACCTCTTTCCCCTAAAAACCAAATTTCAAACAATTTTTTCGCCAAAAACCCCATTTTCACGTATTTTTCCTCTTTAAATCCCTGCTGTCACAACCTGTTCCTCTAAAAATCACATTTCAACCTGTTTTTCCCCTCAAAAAGCTCATTTTCACTTTTTTACTGTCAAAGGCCCATTCCTACCGCTTTTTCTCCTCAAAAAACCCGTTATTGGCCCTTTTCTCCCCAATCTTCCCTTTTTACTTTTTCCCACGAAAACTCTTTTTTCCCCTAAAAAATCCATCTCCACCCCTTTTTCCCCCTCACGAACCCCATTTTTCCTCTTCTACGTCCCCCAAATCCCCCTTTTTCCGCTTTTCACTCAAAAACTCACTTTAACCCCTCTTCCACTTCAAAACCGCATTTATCCCTCCGAACCTCGTTGTGTTCCCCAAAATCCCATTTTCACCCCTTTTTTTCTCTTCAAAATCCCAATTTTACTCTTCTGCGCCCTTTAGAACCCCCTTCTCATCTCGCTTTTACCCCCTCAGAACCTCCCCCCCCTCTTCCCCCTCAGACACCGCCATTTTCTCTCCTCTTCCTCCAAGCCGCGCGGGCCGCCCTCCCTTCTCATCCCCTAAAGCCCCTCAAAACCTCCTCAAACCTCCTTCAGCCCCTCCCCGGAGACCCCCCGCTGGCTCCTCACCGGCTCCCGAAGAGTCCAACCACCGTCTCTTTCGAGCTCTCTCCGCGCTCACAACCGCTGCCGCAGACCGCCGACACCGCCCGAGCCGAGGCCTCGCGGCTCCACCTCCGCTTCCGGCTCCACAGAGGTGCCCGCGCAGGCCCCGGCGGGAGTTGTAGTTCCTACCACCCTCAGCCCCGCTCCATCAAGGCCGTGATATGACTACAACTCCCATCAGACCCTGCGCCGCCGCCGCCATTTTGTGGCTCTCAGAGCATGGGGTTTGACGGGAAGTGGCGCTTTCGCCCCACCCCACCCGCCGCCATCTTGTGCGGCCTCCGCGTTTGGGGGGGGAGGGGGAGGCGCGCGCCAGAGCGGCCTTCGAGCCTAGCGTGACCAGTAACAGTGTTCCCAATCAAGCAAGCATCTCCCAGTCTGACCAGTAACCGCCATCTGTAGCCCCTGCTGAGCCGGGGGCGCTGCGGTGTTGGGGAGGGAAGGAGCCTGGGGAGATGCCCCTTAGGGCCCCTCTGTGCTCAGCTGGGCAATCGGCGCTGGTAGGAGACCCTCAGAGCTCCAGGCAGAGCTGAGCCCGGGTCCTGTGGGACAGGAGGCGCCCTGCACCGAGGGGCAGCTCGGGCCCCGAGGGACTGGCCCTATCGCGGCAGCGCTTGGTCCGACCGGCTGCGCTGAGAAGTCGGAAAGTTAGAGGGTGTGGAACGGGCGGGGGTGGTTGGGGTCTGCAGGCCCTGGGTTGTGACTGCTGGGGGACCAGAGGGGCATCCCCGTCTGACACCGACCCTGAGCTGCCCCTAGTCCGGCCGGTTCCACCCCAGACCCCACCCAGCCCCGGCTGCTTCTCGTCCAGTTCATTGTGGGCCTGAACCCACCACACTGGATGCCCAGTCCATACTGGGAGGGTTCTAGTTGATCACAGCCTTTGCCCCACCCCACCCAGGAAGAGGCCAGAGGTCCCAAAAATCCTTTAATCAGGGGGCTCCAAGGACCCCCTTCTCTGCCCCACAGAATCCATGGTGTGCCCCATAGTTCCCCCCAGATCCCCCCCANTCCCTATCTCTGGGCCCCAGCCCTCAGCTCCCCCCCACTTGTGGGGCAGGGGGTGCCTGGAGGCGCGTGGCCGGGCCGGAAGAGCCTCCAGGCCCCCCGGCAGATGAGGCTGAACCAGTAGAGCTGTGGGGCCAGGAGGGCAGCGGCAGCCAGGTTGTAGGAGGGGGGAAGGGCGGCCGGGACCCCCAGGAAGGGGAGGCCCCGGTGGTGGCCGTAGGTCCAGTAGAGGTAGGGGAACAGCAGCACCCGGCAGAGCAGGAAGGTCACCAGCAGGGCCACCCCGTTCAGCTTGTGCAGGGCCGTGTGCTGCTGCTGGTACTGGGGCACACACACAGACCCTACAGACCCCATGGGGACCCTGCAGAGCCCCCTGGAGAGCCTTGGGAGACCATGGATCTTCTAGAGGGGGACCCCACAGAGCCTATGGAGACTATACAGATCCTATCAACCCTATAGAGACCCAGTGGGACCTAGAGAAACCCTACAGAGCCTATAGAAATCCCATAAACCCAGTAGAGACCCCACAGAGACTGCAGGAACCTTCAAAAGCCCATGGATCCTACAGACATTTTACAGCTCCTACAAATCTCGGAGACACCACACAGATCGTAGAGATGCGACAGAAACCCTGTAGGTGCTATAGAACTTATAGATCCCATAGAGACTACAGGAAACTCATGCACCCCATATGGCTCCTGCAGGCCTTATAGGGATTCTGTGCATTCCATAGGAACCACAGAGACCCCACAGACCCTCTAGGGGCCACATACACCTCACTGAGACCCCATAGAGCCAATAGAGACCCCATAAAGACCCCATATAGCCTCCTAGAGCCCCCATAGAGAGCCCCTCGAGCACCGCACCCCCAAGTTGTGGCCACCTCCCCCCAAAGTGGCCAGCAGCCCCTCTCACCAGGATGAGGACCTTGCCCAGGCAGACAAAAGGGGTGCTCAGCTCGGCCATCAGCAGGCAGCCCAGGAAGAAGTCCCCCTTGCCCTGGCGCCACAGCTGGGGGGCAATCATGTTACCCCCCCGAGGTGGCCACCAGCCCAACAGGTGGCCACAAGGGGCTCCACCACCACCCCAAAGCCATTCTCACCACTGTGGGGAAACCCCTGTTCCCACCTCCTCCCTCACTAAACCCTTCCCATTGACCACCAAAGTGGCCACTGGTCACCAAAAGGTGGCCACCAGCCCACCACGTGGCCACAAGTGGCTCTTTCTCTACAGGGACATGCAGGAGGGCCATGGTGTATGGCTACAGGTCACCCCAATATGGCCCAAGGTGGCAACAAGGTGGCCCAAGGTGACTCCAAGGTGGCCCAAGTGACATCAAGGTGGCGAAATGGTTGCCCAAGGTCACCCCAAGGTGGCCCAAACTGTCTCCACCATTCCCACAGGAAAGCTCAGGATGGCCACTACATTTCCAGGGCTGGTAGCCCAATCCCTCCCCTTCCCCTTTACCCCCCTTCCCAGTTGGTAGCCTACAGGGGTCTTACAGTAGCCACAGGGTAGCAGACGAGAACCATGGCACCATGGTGCAGCACCATGAGGAAATCCTTGCGCAAGAAGGAGCTGGTGGCTACCCAGAGCGGGGGCGGGGTGGCCACCTCGTGGCCTTTGACCTGGCCCCGTAGCTGATGGCACAGAAACATGGCCCACAGGTCATAGAGGAAGTAAGGGACTGCGAACTCCGGGTAGGCAGTAGCCAACCAGTGCCTATGGGCAACCAACAAGGCCAAGGTGGTTAACAGGTTACTGAGAAAGCCAGGATGGGGGTGGAAATGGGAAGGCAGTAGGGGTTAAGGAAGCAGGCAGATGGCTACTGAATGGGAGAGGTGGCTACTGAAAGATTGAGGGGGTTAGGGGCAGGTGGCAGCAGAAAGGGGGAGGTGGCTACTGAAGGGAGGAGATGGCCAATGGGGGTCAATGAAAGGATTTGGCAGCCACTGAAGGGTTTTGGTGGCCCCACAAAGTGAAGGGCTCTGTGGCTCCTGATTGGCTGGCTGGGTCTTGGCCCCATCCTCACTTCTTCCCCCCCTCCATGGGGTCAATCCCAGCTCAAGCACTGGGATTAACTGGGATTAGCTGGAAGTGGGGAGGGGNGGGGTTACTGCAGGGTACTGGGAGGAAGTATTGGGGAGTGTGATGGGCAGTACTGGGAGGTACTGGGGGGATACTGGGATGTACTGGTGATTACTCAAGGGATGCAGGGAAGTCTACAGGTACTGGGGAGAATCAGAATGTACTGGGGGGCTACTGGGGCCTACTGGGGGCCCCAGTATAATGGTGGTGATACGAGGGTGGGTCTAGGGGCAACTGGGTGTGGATCTGTGAGTACTGGGGGTGGATCTACAAGTACTGGAGGGGGGGGCAGAGTGTACTGGGGGCGTACCGAGGGCTACTGAGGGTTACAGGTTTATACTGCTTTATAGTGATGGAGGGCTGTAGGGTTTCTGGGATGAGGGTATGTGTACTGGAAGAGGTCAGAGTACATGGGGAGGGTACTGTGAGGCTACTGGGTGTTACTGGTTTATACTGGTTTATATTGGTAGAAAGCTGTAAGGGCACTAGGGTGTATCTATGGGTACTGGGGAAGGATCAGAGTTTACTGGGGGTACTGGGAGGCTAGTGGGTCTTTCTGGTTTATACTGGTGGAAGAGTTTAGGAGCACTGGGATGGGTCTACGGATACTGAGGGGCATCTACAGGTCCTGGGGGGGGCCCCAGAGTGTCCTGGGGGGGGGCCCAGAGTGTACTGGGAGGCTATTGGATGTTACTGGTTTATATGGGTTTATACTGGTGGAGGGCTGTAGGGACACCAGGGTGGGTCTAGGGGTAATGGGGGGGCTTCTCAGCAGGTTTGGGGGTGCCCCCCCACTCACGTGTCCTCGATGATGTGGGGGCAGGATGAGGCGATGATGAACCCAGCGCTGGAGGCCAGAACTGCTTGCACTGATGACACCAGTCTTGGAGGGTGGGGTACAGTGAGGGGGGGGACCCCTCCTCTACTCCCCCTTCCCCCCAAAAGACCCCTCCCCAATTACCTGGCAGCCAAGATGACAGCGTGGGGGTAGGGTAGGGCCTTTCCCAGGCCCCAACGTAGGAGGAAGAAGAGGCCGGGGAAGAAGAGGAGCCCCAGGGCCAGCGGAGAGCCGGGGGGGGCCATC
>VXBP01007306.1:0-55616 GCA_013400115.1 Rhinopomastus cyanomelas
GTATATGAAATATATATATATATTTCATAAAGCTGTTATACAGAGTTTTAGTTCTCTTTTTCCACTCCCTAAGTCTCTCTCCTTTATTCCCTTTTTCTTCTCCTTTTGGGGAGGGAGAGGGTCTAGTAGAGACATTTGTCATTCATCTCTGGGCTGGCCCAGCCTCAACCCATTACAGGCTCTTTCTGAAAAAACCTGACCTGAGAGTGTGCTCCTGGTATACAGTGAAGGGGGTCAGTGTGTGGTGATGCTATTGCAGGTAAAGCAGACTTAAAATTTGAGTGTGTACATTAGATGAAGCATGAATCTGTACAGCCCTCAAATAAGGAAGCTTGTAGCTACCAAAGGGACTTGTGCCACAGGGACCCTTTGCCGCTCTTCCCCCAAAGCCCTTCTGCACAGAGTAAACTGCAGCATGAAATGGGAACCAAGGTGTGAAAAACACCCCTGTTTGCTCAAGATACCCTTTCAGGAAGAGTTTCCTGCAGCCTTGTCTGTGCTTGCTGTGCTTTCAGAGCCCCTGCCGGCTCCTCCAAAGCAGGGTTGGAATGTCTCTGGCCAGGGAGCTGCAGGATAAGTCTGTCACCTTCTTGCCATTCTCTGTATAGAAATCCCAGTTCCCTGTAGAAATCCCAGCGAGTCATATTTTGGCTGGGAGCTGTGACGTTCCCTGGGAAACAGCAGCATTGGCAGATTAGTCACAATATCACTGACTGTTTAGTAAAAGGACAGCAAACACCTGATTTCTCTTTTTAAAGCACCTACCCTACCACCATCCTGCCTACAACCTACTCTGTTATGGTTCCTGTTGGCTTGTTTGCTGTTGGGATACAAAAGGAGCAGTATCCAGGGAATTCTGAGAAGTTTTGTGTGGTGTTTTGTAGGGTCTCTGCTGATCTGGGGAGGCAGAAGCTACCACTCAGTGGGAGAGCAAGGCTGTTCTTTCTCTGTTCCCTTCCACAAGGGACACAGCATGTTCTTCCACAAGTCTGTCTTTCACCGTGTGATTCTCAGCTTGTGGGAGTGGTCCATGCTGCACGCGTGAAGTTGGTGCAGGCACAAGCACTTGTGCTTGTACGCTCAAGAATTGCTTTATTAGTTGTGAAGGGGCTGTCCTGATCTGCCGGTGCTAATGTTGCACCTCGGTCCAGTGGTGTTGTGTCAGTGCTTCCATCAGTCACCAGTTTTCACTTTTACTGTAGCCTCTGTCACTTCAGGTACTGGAGGAGCTGGCAGCAGGATGGTTTTATACAGAGTAAGGAGGGCAGGCTCACAGAGTTTATTGGTGTTTGCTTATGGGGGATGCAGGAGCAGTGGTGGGTGTGAGCCACTCAGCTGGGACTTCCTGCTGTCACCAACAACCTTGTAACCCTCCCTCTTTCCCCACTTCCAGCCCTCTCATTGTCTAATCCAGTTGGAAAATGCTCCTTAACTTTGCTTTCAGACTTCCCTCCTCCCTTTCTCCCCTGCACAGTGTGCTCTTGCTCTGAACTCTTTCTCCTCCCAGATTCCTCCTTCCTGTCTATCCCGTCTCTTTTGTTGGCACTTTGTCCTACTCTCAGTCTAAGAATCTTAAATCCTTCTCAGTATCCGATGTTCACTTTCATCTGGGTGGGTCTATGGTGCCTCCTGGTTTTCTGCTTGTAGCCGTCCAGGTTTCTGATGTCCATTGGCCTTTGAGAACTCAAGAGTGGGTTTTTCCTCCTTTAGGACACTTGGGCAGGCTTCTTCCAGGATTTGTTTGCTTTTGTGTGTTGGTTTTTACCTTCATGGAGGAGCTCTTCATTCAGTGCTGTGGGCTCCTGGCAGGAGGTTCTGTGCTTGGGTCTCCTGCTGGGCTTCTCATGAATACTTAGGAGGAATACTTACTTCGTGAGCTGGAGCACTGGCTGCGTATAGGGGCTGTGTGTGGTCTCTTTAAGGGAAATTCACTCAAATTCTATGAAGTTTTGGGGCACCTGTGAACTGCAAGTGTTATCCTCTGCCCTGAGGTCTATAGTTTAACTGTGTGTGGTTGGAGTTTGGCAAAGAAAATGAAAAACTCCACAGTTCCCTGTCAGTAACCATATCCTGTCCTGCTGCATAAAGTTAGAGCTTTACAAAGTGGGGAAAGAGAATGTTCTAGCTTGAGCAGGTTGGATGAGGCATTTGAGTGGAGATGCTTGGATACTCTGTCCAGTTTTGGGCTCCCCAGTTCAAGAGACACAAGGATCTTCTGGAGAGAGTCCAGTGGAGAGCTACAAGGATGATGAAGCCACTTGAGCATTTTCCCTGTGAGGAAACACTGAGAGAGCTGGGGCTGTTTAGTCTGGAGAAGAGGAGGCTGAAAGGTGAATTGATAAATATCTGAGGGGTTGGTGTCAACTGGAAGGTGCCAGTCACTTTTCTGTGGGGTACAGTAATAGGACAAGGAAAAAAGGGTATAAACCAGAACATAGAAGGTTCTACCTCAACATGAGGAGAGACTTCTTTCCTGTGAGGTGATCAGGGTCCCTGGAACAGGCTGTCCCAGAGAGGTTGTGGAGTCTGCTTCGCTGGAGACTTTCAAAACGCACCTGGATGCAGCCCTGTGTGACCAGCCCTAGGGGATCCTGTTCTGGCAAGCAGGTTGGATTAGGTGATCTCTAGAGGTCCCTTTCAATCCTGACACTGTGATTCTATGTTCAGTAGATGCTGTGCAGGAAGCAGCACCCTCACCAGGCCTAGATGAAGCTGGAAGTAGCTATTGGAATAGGCTCCTGGAGGAGATGCTGTTGGTGTTAGGTTGTCCTTGGTGGCTGCCAGTGCTGTCTCCCAGTGCTGTGAAAGGGTCGTGGCACTGCAGATGTGCCCAAGCAGGACTGCCCAGTCCTTTCGTTGCAGATGGGGTGGTGATTCCTACAGGAAGTGACATGGAAACTTGCCCGTGTCGCTAGGTGCTAGTGTTTGGGTTACTTTGTGAAACTGAGAAAGGAGAGATGAAAAGAAGGTGGAATGGAAATGAAGACTCTGAGAAGGCAACCGGGAAGAATCGCAGTAGGGCTGGATGTGCAGCCCAGCCATCTTCCTTGTGAATATTCCTGCTTTGAGCAGGCTCCAGGTGTCTCTGGGGTGGTTGTGAAGGTGGTGCAGATTACACACAGCCTAGGCAGCAGTTCACACTTGGTGAGACCTCTGTGTTCTTCCTTGTTAAGAAATACTTCCTGACAAAGGACAAACTGACTTCATGCTAGTGTCAAACTCACATCAGTGTGTCTGCTGGAATTTCCTATGGAAATCATAAATCACTGCTGGCACCTTTCAGTCTGCTCTGTGGAACATGGTAATTACAGAGATGCTCTTGCAGCTGCTGGGGTAGGAGCATCTGGAACTTTCTTTGCAGTACTCTTAACAGTTATAATAGACTATATTGTCTTTTGATTCAGTGGGTTTATAAGTGGAAGACCTTCCCAGAACAAGTCTCTTGGGAGCTGATGTGTCTGAACCAGCCACTGGAGTTTGTGGGCAACCTGAATGTTACCGTGGCTGTTTAAGTTTGTGCCACAAAGTGAGCTGGAGCACGCAGTGTCTTGGGGAATCAGTGTGAATCGTTGCTTCTTAGCTGTGGGGTCTTGTCCATCACTGACCTTTGAGTTGGTCTTGTCTCTTCCAGGGAGCGACACCGAGGAGGGATTGCTCCTGGATTTCAGGTTGTACATCTGAATGCAGTCACAGTGGACAACCGCCTGGACAATCTACGCCTAGTTCCTTGGGGGTGGAAACCCAAAGCTGAAGAAATCTCTAGTAAACAAAGGTATATCAGTGCTTGGTAGGAGTTTGCCATAAAAAAAATGGAATCTTAAATTTCTGTCTCCTCCTTGTCTTGGCAGATCCTTTCTCATTTGACCTGTCTTAGTTTTCCCCTCCATGAGTCTCTCTCCCTTATTCCCTATCTGTAGCCCTTTTTGGGAGGGAAAGGGGCTTGTAGAGAGATCTGTCATTCATCTTGGGGCTGGCCCAGCCTCAACCCATGACAGGCTCTCTGAAAAAACCTGACCTGAGAGTGTGCTCCTGCTTTACAATGAAGTGAGTCAGTGTGTGGTGGTCCTATTGCAAGTAAAGCAGAATTAACTGTCTGTCACTACACAACATCTCAGCTTCTTCACGTGGGAACTTCTTCACAGTGAGGGTGACAGAGCACTGGAACAGGCTGCCCATGGGGGTTGTGGAGTCTCCTTCTCTGGAGATATTCAAAACCCACCTGACCATGTTCCTGTGCCACTTGATCTAGGGGTCCTGCTCTGGCAGGGGGATTGGACGAGATATCTTTTGAGGTCTCTTCCAATCCCTAACACTTTGATTCTGAATTCTGCAGATTCTACTGGCTTGTGGCTCTTGCCCTCTTCCTACAGCATCTGTACTAGCCAGCAGCTGCAAAGCACTTAATGCTTGTAGTAGTGTGTTTGGGTTGAAATCAAAGCGTGTTCCTGGGATCAGCCTTTCACGAGCAGGTTGTGGGTGTTCCCTATGTGCCAGGCTGTACTGATGTTACTCGGGGTACTTGAGACCCCTGATATCAGGATGGATTTGGTTAATCTATGATGCAGTGTAGTCATGGTGAGTCTTGATGGGGCACCCACAGACTCCTCACGCTAGATACTTCTCTTTGAACACTTGCAGCCCCCTTGTGATTCACAGCTTATTAAACTGGTTTGGAGAAGATGTGATGGCAGTGATGCTCCAGTGATTCTGGGAAATGAAGACCATGAAACAGGCTTAAAGCCATTTACAGAGACATTTGCTTCATCAAGTGTCTCTATCAAGAAACATTTACAACTGTTTTGTATTTAGGCTAAAATAACCCTAAAAATACCCAGTGTATGAGGATTGTAGGTGTAGTCTGAGGCTTAGGAGGTTAAATGCAGCACTAACCCTGCTTACTGTGTTTGTTGGGAATCCATTCCCCTGGATGCCCGCTGTGAATTTATGGAGCATGTTTGTTCTTGTGTTTTTACAGGGAACAGAGTCTGTACTGGCTGGCGATCCAGCAGCTTCCTACAGATCCCATTGAAGAGCAGTTTCCTGTGCTGAATGTAACTCGGTATTACAACGCTAATGGAGATGTTGTGGAGGAGGAAGAGAACTCGTGCACATACTACGAATGTCACTACCCCCCGTGTACGATGATAGAAAAACAGGTGAGCTCAAAAGAGATGGAAGGCAGGAGCTGCAGGGGTTTGTTGAAGATGTGAAGCCTCACAGGTGCTGTTCAGTCCTTCTAGCTCAGGTTTTCTCTGTCAGGGATCTCCAGAGCCTGTGGTCAGTTTCTGTTGGAGGGGATGTAGCTGTGAATTGGAGCAGTACGAGGCCTGGTGGGTTACTGGAAGGAGTGTGATTTCTGCAGAGGGTACACAAAGATGGGTGGAAGCATTGCTCTAGGGACTGAGCAGGCAGCTGTGTGAGACAGGACAAAGCAGTGTAAGGGGTTTTGGGTGCTGGTAAAACAAAGAATACATAACCTTTAGTGAGAAGAGGGTGAACTTGAGTGGCCTTTACTTAGGGGAGAACTGGGAGGTGGAAAGCTAGTTCAAGTTCTTTGCTGTAGGGAGATGAAACAAAGCAACACGTATAGTGAGAAAATGAGAAACAGAGTCCCTTACCGAGCCTTACAAATGTCCTTATCGGGAAATAAGAAGGGCTTTTTTTGTCAGAACAAATGCTGAGTAGGTGAAAATCATCATGTTCTACTTGGTGGAAGGGAGAGCTTGCAAAAGTGATCTCAGTGCCCTCAATTTGAAGAAGAGTGAGTTTTGCCTTTTATTTGGGTCTGCAAATGAAAGCTGCCTGGATAACTAAGGTTGGCAGTAGCTGAGCTTGTGCAGCCCTCCCTAATCATGTCTGAATGGAGGGTGTTTGTAGCCAAACCAGAGCTTAAGTTGACAGAAGAGTAGCTCTGTCCAGGTTTGGGCACCATGGTATAAGGAGATTAAAGTACTGGAGTGGGGTCAGAGAAGGACAGTGAGGCTGGGGATAGGTCTGGAAAACAGGCCCTATGGAGAGTGGCTGAGGGAACTGAGGTTATTTAGTCTAGAGAAGGAGAGGACCTCAGATGTCTGAGAGGGTGGAGAAGAGACTTCATTGCTCTCTACAACTACCTAAAAGGAGGTTGTAGTGAGGCTGATGCTGGCCTCTTCTCCTGAATTACTAATGATAGGACAAGGGGAAATGGCCTCAAGTTGCATCAGGGAAGGTTTAGATTGGATCTTAGGAAGAAGCTTTCCTGAGAGAGTGGCTGGGTGCTGGAACAGGCTGCCCAGGGAGGTGTTTAAAATCCAAGTATCTAGAGCACTTGAGGCCATAGTCTAGGGGTTAGGGAGCTGTTGGGATGAGGGCTGGACTTGATAATCCTTGAGGTCCTTTCCAGCCAGGATGATTCTCTGACTCTATGACAAATGTGAGGTACTCAAACACTTTATCTATTAAGCCCATTCTGCAGAAGCAACTGTGAAATCTGACAAAATCAATCCCTTCAAACCCTTCTGATACTCTGACTCTGGTGTGGGAAGTTCATATTTGTAAAAGGCACTAAAAGCCTGACCATAAACCTTCCTGGGACATGAAGCCAGGGTGCTCTTCAGTGCTGGACAGGGTCACTAACTCCTCTTACGTTCTTCCTAGTTACGTGAATTCAACATTTGTGGCCGATGCCAGGTAGCGAGGTACTGTGGGTCCCAATGCCAGCAAAAGGACTGGCCTGCTCACAAGAAACACTGTCGGGAGAAGAAGCGGACCTTCCAGCAAGAGCTTGGACCAGAACGGTGACCGGGTGGCGCAGGCCTCTTAGCAGCAGGATTCCTTCTCAAAGGCATTGGACTCTTGCTTTTGCACAGTAATGACAGACTGCTTATTGAAGCCAGAGGCACTGAAGAAGAAAAACCCTGTGATGCTTGAGCAGAATGGCTGACTGGACTAAGCCAGCTCTGACTGGTGCTGTGGAAAGGGATTGGATCTACCCTTCCAGTATTATATTCTCAAGTAAAAAAAAAGACTACTGTGGAGGCTCCAGGCAGGAAGCTTCTCGTTATTTATATGTTAATACGTTTGTAAACTCATGTACAGTTTTTGTTAGAATCTCTTGATAGCACTCATTAACTGTAATGTTCGGATCAGAACATGTTGTTGGCTTAAAAGTTTAAAAAAAAAAGTCATGTAGCAAAAGCTTTTCCTCCCATGTGGCTGGAAGTATCTGTGGCAGTGCAAAGGCCAGGCAGGTGCCGACATCGGTTACTCTGGGGAATTCTGCATGGAAGTTACATTAAACAAACAAAAAAGGGTGGGTGGTAAACCAAGTAAAGATTGGAATGAATCCTTGTCTACTCTCTAGCTTTCTCCTGTTCCCTTCTAGCTGCTTGCAGAGCACAGTCACAGCTGGGTGTTGGAAATGCCTTCTCGGGAGAAACTGGTGCACCAGAAAGGAGCCGAGAGTAGGGACTGGAGCTCCGGAGCTGCCTTCTGCAAGAGACTGGGCTTCAGGCAAGCAGGGAACATAAAGGCTGAGCTGGCTTTTCTTATTGTGAAACCTGTGTGAAGTAGCTGTAGGAAGCTCAGGTGGTTTGCCCTGTGTGGATGTGGTTGCCCTCATGGCTTCCCCATAAACACAGTAAACACTGGAGCAATGTGCAGATGTCTTTAAAGGATCTATTATTGGGTGGTTTCAGTTACTCACCCTGTAAAGAGATGCCATCAATCCAGAAATCCCTTTTTGATTGGTTACTTTAGTAATGAGAAAGAAATGCGATGGGAGGAAGATTTTCCTTGCAGAGCACAGGCCTGGCTCTGTTTTCAGATCGTTTTTCAAGCATCACTAATGTAAGGGCTATCAGCAGAGTTTCCTGAAGAACTAAATGGATTGCTTGGTTCCGGTTGTTGGTCTGGCTTCACAGTAAGCAAGTGTGAGCTGCTGAGTGAAGTGTTCAGTGAAATGGGTATTTAGGGGTTTGAGTTTTCCATCAGGATTCCCTTAGCCATTTCATGTTGTGATGTTGGTCTTTCTTGTATTCAGTTTGTTAGATTGAACTGCTGTGGACTTCCAGTATTGTGTTTCCAGTATCTGCCCTGGAAGTTCTTAATTATTGGTGTTTGGGCAGGTTTTCATCCTCTAGCTCTGAGCAACCTAGGAAATAACATTTCTGAAGCTTCTGCTGGAGGTTCACTTGGTCAGCAAACCTGAGCTGCAACTGCAACCCTTATGTTCTGCTCATTTTCAGGCAGCCTGGAGTGCCCTTGCATGTGAAGAAGTCAAGCAGGACCTCCTGAATTTCCCTGTAAGAGGGGATCTTGTGTTTTTTGAAGGAAACAGTCAGATATTTGCTGTAGAGAATCTGTACAGGTTTTGGTGAATATGTAATGGGATGCAGTGAATTGTTTTAACTTGAGGTGATCCCCTGAAAAGGGCAGGAATTCGGGCTCTTTCTAAAAGGCTGCAGCTTGTCCATTTCCTGTTGTCTCCAGTGCTAAGCAAACTGAAGCACAGTCTTGGAGCCTTTAAACACTTCTGCGGTGCTGAAATGGTTGGTCCTCATGTTTGTAATGGTGTGGTATTGAGAACTGAGGACAGAGACTGGGTGAAGACCTGAAGACACAAGAGGCAGGTTTCTCATGAGCAGCAGAGACTGAAGGAAGGGTGAGAATCAAAATAAGGACCCTAAAACTAGGATGGTGGATCTTGGAGCAACCCTGATCCCAGCTGAGTGTGGGAGGGAAGAGAGTAGCAGGAAGAGTGAAACAGGTGAGATGTGAAGATGCCTGCTACGTTAGAGGTCTGCTTAGACCATCCACTAGATGAACAGCAGTTGGCTGGACATCCTGAAAGGGCTTGGTGAAACAACTCTGATTCTGACTTGGCTCTGTAGCCTTTGACTCCAGATTGTCCCTCTGCCAGAGGAGGGAAGTGGCTGCAGGGATTGGGACTCTGAAAGGTCCTGGGGACTGCAGCATATCTCTACCTGCAGAGCTCTCTCCTGCTAGGAGTGGGAAGCTGTGTGATCAACGATTCTGGCAGATCATTGTAGCCTGGGGAGGTGATACCTTTTTGACAGATGTGGCAGCAAGGAGCCAGTTATACTTGATCCTCTGGCTTTTCAGAGAATAAAGTTCATATTGCAGGGCTCAGCATTTACCTGCTCACACCAGAGCTTTTAATGCACTCCTCTTGGGATTCCACTTTCAAGTTGTCTGTTTGCTGATGATTTAATTTTAAATGGAACCAGTGAAGGTAAAGGGGAAGCTAAAAGATGTAAATGCTAGTAGGTGGCATGGAGACAGCGTAAGATCCCACACTGCAGCCATGATCCAGTGTTTAGCACTCATCAAGACAGAGCTCAATGAGGATATGAGGTGTGATTCTACAGCAACACATGGGATACCCATAGAGTAAGGGGAAATCCTTTACAAACTGAACTAATACTGAAATCTAGAAGATTTAAAGAATGAGATTTGGCAGGTGAAAGTTGGGGGGGAAAAGCAAAGAAAATTCAAGCCCCAAAAGAAAATAGGATATGAAGAACATTCAAGTCATAAAACCTGCGTAAATAGTTTTGACAAAATCGTTAGCAGAAAGACTGCTGCCAGTCAACAGACGTGAGGGAAGGGCTGATGTGAGGATAAACATCTCAGCAGAAGCAAATTTTTTGTGAAGGAACTTGGTTGGGGTTCACATGGGAATGCTTCCATATGGAGATCTTGGCAGGGAATCTGCCTAGAACTGAAGTGCTTTTAGGATAAAGTTCAGCTGAAATGAGCAGCACTAAGTTGTAAGGAGCAGAGGTGCCACCCACAGGTTCTAGAGGAGCTCAGAGGTGAACAAGCCAAGCCACCAGCTCCCCTGTGGTGTCCACCACAAACGTGACAGCTGTTTCTGCAATGAGAATCAGGGCAGATGTAGCAAACTCCATGTGGAATGAGCGCTTAGCAACCTCATAGATGTTACCCATGCAGCATCACTGGATAAACATTGGGGAAGAGGAAATGCACTGGTATGGGGGCTTTATGCTTTGAAACTCTTGTGATTGTTTTAATGGCACCAATAAGTTGTGGTTATTGGCGTTTGGTTGGTACATTCTGCTTGAACTTCCAAACCACACTTGATCGTGACTTTGCTCAAGGCACTTAAGGGAAAAAAGCTGCTGTGGGAGGAGAGGCTGTCATGCAGGTAAAAGACAGGAAAGTTAAAGGGAGGGACTTTTTGGTGGGAAGAAGTAAACAGTTGGATGCCAAATGTATTTTAAAAAAATTGTGAAGAAGTAATCAATTGGAAAGGACAACATCCACTGATGAGGCTAATTGTAATACTACACAAATACATTATTATTAATAATATAGTGAAAGCTGAGTGAAGAATTGCAGCGGGATCCTAGGAACCAGAGCAGTAGATTAAATCAGTGTCAGTAAGTGTAGTGTTGCTTAGAGAGCCCTTAGCTGACTATTCTCACCCAGCAGTGAGTCCTTTGGGTTATGGAACACTGTCAAGCAGAGATTTCTTCCTGAGGAAGAGCAGCAGACCTTCCTCAGGGAAAGAACAGCAGAGATGGACTGTGTGCTGTGTCCCCACGGTGCAGATCTTGCTTTCCATCTTGTGAAGGACCATGAGGAAAGGGGAGGGAACAGGATCCCTCTGTGATCTGGAACAGCTTCTGCAAAAGCTGCTGTGTGTTGACATCACAGAATCCCAGACTGGTGGGGGTGAAAGGACCCCTGGAGATCATCCAGTCCCTGCCAGAGCAGGATCCCCTAGAGCCGAGTACACAGAACAGCCTAGGAAGGTTTGGGGTGTCTCCAGAGCAGGAGATTCCGCCACCTCTCTGGGCAGCCTGGACCAAGGCTCCGGGACCCTCACCGGGATAGTTTTTTTCCTTCTGTTTAGGTGGATCCTCCTGTGCTCCAGCTGGTGCCCAATGCCTCTCATACTGTCCCCTGCCCACAGCTATTGATCAGCATCGATCAGATTCCCCCCTCAGTCTTCTCCTCCCCAGCTGAAGCCCCAGGTCCCTTCCGCAGGAGCAGAGGCAGGGACGCTGAAGAGCCGAGGGAGAATCCTAGGGAATGGCCGACGCCGCCCGAGCAGCGACCGACGCCTCCCCTCCCGCGGGGCCAGGCGGGGGCAGCAGCGCCCGCGGAGCCGGTCAGGTCCCGCCCCTGACCAGGAAGCAGAGGGGCGGTGGTTCCGCTCCCGGGTGATGGTCCCGCCCCGCGATGGCGGCCCCGTGCCGGACGCGGACGCTGCAGGTGGTGGACACGGAGCTGAGCGCGGACGCGGTGGAGTGGTGCCCAGTGGAGGGCTGGCACCGCATCCTGGCCTGCGGCACCTACTGTCTGCACCCGTCCGACGCGGTGAGACCGGCACCGCCAGACCCCACCGGGATCGGGCCCAGCAGGGATTTCCCGCCCTCCGCGGCAGCCTCAGCCTGGGGTCCCCTCGGCCTCAGTTCCCTGCCCCGCCCC
The DNA here is from genome assembly GCA_013400115.1 of Rhinopomastus cyanomelas. Taxonomy (NCBI): domain Eukaryota; kingdom Metazoa; phylum Chordata; class Aves; order Bucerotiformes; family Rhinopomastidae; genus Rhinopomastus; species Rhinopomastus cyanomelas. The sequence continues at coordinate 11,458 of VXBP01007306.1, forward strand.
TGTCCGGCCCCACCACGGGCGCGGCTGGTTTGGAGGTGGCTGCGGCAGCTTTAACCATGGAACCGCGGACTGGTCTGGGTTGGAAAGAAGTTCAGGGATCAACCAGTGCCAACCCCCTGCCAGGTGTAGCGACATCTCTCGCCAGACCAGGGTGCCCAGAGCCCCATCCAACCAGGCCTTGGACACTTCCGGGGATGGAGCAGCCACAGCCTCCCTGGACAGCCTGTTCCAGCGCCTCAGTACCCTGACAGGGAGGGATTTCTTCCTAAGATCTGATCTAAATGTCCTCTCTTTTAGTTTTAACCCATCCTCCTTGTCCTAGCACTAGAGTCCCTCATAAAAAGCCTTCTCCAGCTTTCAGATCCTTTAGTGGAGGAATGAGTGTGATCCATCAGCCCCAGAGCTGCTGCTCCCAGTGGCATCTCTGCAAGGGAGACGTCCATAACTGGAAGTGCTGCTAAACCAACTCTTCTCTTCGCAATTTTCCATGCAGACTGATTCTGGGGGAAGCACTGGGGCCTGCATCCGGACTGGGCGCCTCTACCTCTATCACTACAATGAAGAGCAGCCTTACATACCACTGAGTGAAATCCAGAGGATTGACACTGCTGCCATCCTGGACATCAAATGGTAATGCTGGTCTGTGCAGGAGCTCACAGCAGCAGGTTCTGTCCTTCAGGGGACCTTTGTTTTAGCTGTTGGGGTGGCAGCAGCAGTGTTGTTTACTAACTTAACTGGCCCTGGCCCCTTGGAGGGAAGTGTTCTCCAGTTTGCTCTAGTGAGCAAAGGCTGTGCTCGTTTCTGTTTGGCTGTGATGGTTATTCATGAACCAGTCAGTGAATCCTTTCTGTGCAGGTCTGTGGGACCCTGTAGAACCTTAGACTTTTTTGAGGTTTTTTTTTTCATCGAGCCCCTTCTCCTTTTGCATCTTTGAATAGAAGTAATGACTTTGCTCTCTTCCTTAAATACAAGAAAGTGGGACATTCAGGACTTGTTTGACTTGATTTTAGGTGCCACATTCCTGTTGCAGAACATCCCATGGTTGGTATTGCAAACTCGATGGGCACTGTGGAGTTCTACCAACTGACTGGGAGTGAGGTAGGTGGCTGTAACAGCTGCTGTTGGAGCTGTGATTGCCCTAGATTTCAGACAGACCAGGGTTGTTACAAGTGGTCACAGACTTGCTGAAAAGTTCTGTGATTTCTTCGGCTTCCTCACTATGCTCAGCTTTTCAAACACTTTTTTGGTCGTGTTTCTCATAAATCCCACACATTTGTTCGTGGCACCAGAGAGGCTGGCTGGGCCCTGCCCACCTGCAGAAGGGTGGGAGATGAATGGTATAAGGGGAGCAGAAGCCGTTGGAAACTCACTTGAGTGAGGATTCTGTTGGGATTTTGGGTTGATTTGGTGGGAGACAGGTAGTGGAAGGGCGAGATTCTGTGTCACTTTCTCATTCCCTTCAGCTGGCACTTAGTGATTGTACATTGTTGTGGGATGTTTGGTCTCTCTTGTAGGGCGGGACACCCATTTGCTGGTCAGTCTCAGATGTGAGCAGTATATGTGGTGTTGTACACCTGTTGTGCTCCCGGTCTTAACTCATTGCTTTTTTTTCCAGTAGAAGAACAGCTGCATGTTGGAGTCATGCTTCAGCGCTGATCTCGGTGCACAGCGTCTGGCCTTGTCTTTAGACTGGTCCACGGGACGAGAGCAATGGTGAGGATAGGGGAGATAAAGGCTGGTATCTATAAATATTTGAGGGGTGGGTGTCAGGAGGATGGAGCTGGGCTCTTCTCAGTGTCATTTAGTGATAGGACGAGGGGCAGTGGTCGTAAGCTGGAACATAGAAGGTTCCACATCAGTCTGAGAAGGAACTTCTTCCCATTGAGGGTGACGGAGCACTGGAACAGGCTTCCCAGGGTGGTTGTGGAGTTTCCTTCACTGGAGACGTTTAAGACCCGCCTGGATGTGCTCCTGTGTGACTTGGTCTAGGTGATCCTGCTGTGGCGGGGGGATTGGACTAGATGATCTTTCGAGGTCCCTTCCAATCCCTAATGATTCTGTGATTCTGTGGTGTTGGAACTCATTGTTTGTGTGACAGCTTTGAGCCATAAGTTAGAATTTTGATGAAAGAACCTTGCTCGCTTTTTATGACGGGGTTTCAGACTTTCTTGGTTCCCCGACACCTTCTCTACAAGTTACTATTTCCAGAGAAAGGGTAACAAAGGAACACGAACACAGACCACTGATGTGAGGTTGTGCTGTGGTGTGTGGCAGCAGGTGAGTCAGGGGTGTATCTTCCCTGTTTGTAAATGCAACAGAAGACCTACACAGGATGTGAGTGGATCCATTCATTCCAACTCAGCTCTTAGAACAGATGAAATTCCAAGTGAGGTTCTGCTTGAGAACTGCTAAAAGAGCACCTGTAGAAAGTCTAAATGTGGGTTAGTGCGAAATGGGAGAGAACTGATTTGGAAGTTGCTTATTTGTCTCTTTGGTGCTCAAACATTTGATTTCAGGAATGGCATCACTGCATGAAACAGCATGAATTAGCTGTGCTGCAGGAGAGGCGGAGGGGTGTCTTCTGAAGTTAAGTGTCTTTGGTATGAGGCTGGAAACTGAGGGAGTCAGGCAGGCCTGTTTTTTGCCATAGGCCAAACATTTAGTAGCTTTTGCTCCTTAAAACTGTTCCTGTGCACTCTGTTTATTGAATAACTAGAATTCACAGTTACACTTTTGTCTTCCTTACATAACCCCTTTCCCTTGTCTCTGCCCTTCATGATAAATGATTGCTGCTGGGGTGAAAACTCCCTTTAAAGCCTGACACTGGTGTCGCATGACAGGTCACCCCTTCTAAGAGCTGAATGTGCAGTCTTCACATCCCTGTAGGAAGCAGGTGACCTTGTATCTCAAATAGAATCATAGAAATGTTAGAGTTGGAAGGGTCTTTAAAGATCATTGAGTTCCACCTGCCCTGCATGGGCAGTGACACCTCCCACTAGATCAGGCTACTCAGAGCCCCATCCAGCCTGGCCTTGAACACTTCCAGGGATGGAGCTTCCACAGCTTCTCTGGGCAACCTCTTCCTGTGTCAAATAATAATTTCCCATGGAAATTTGGGAGATTCAGTACAGTTTAGTCACTAGCAGATGATGTAGGAATGGAAAGAAGCCCTGAGCCACCAAATAAGCAGCTGCAGGTGACCGAACAGAACGTCCTTAGTTCATGTCAGGGAATGTCAGAAAATCTGTGCACTATGAGCTGCAAAAGCCTTCCTAGTACTCAAAGAACTTTGGGTCCACAAACTGCACCCGCACTGTGCCATGAGGAGAGCAGAAAGGTCAGGACCAGCCGGTGCTTCAGATAGCTGCGACAGCAGGGACATATTTCTTCTTGCTCCAGAAGGAAGAGACTGAGAGGCCCTTGTCACTGTCTGACTTAGAGGAAAAAAACCTAAAAGGAATGGAATGTTACTGCTGTAACATCAAGCATGTGAGAAGTCACACTGTGCTTTGGGATGAAGACTGGTTTTCTTTCCTTTGCATGAGTGTGAGGGTTTGGTCCTGCTGGGAGATTAGGGAATGTGGGTCATTGAAGTAGATGATTTTGGGGTGCATGGGCTGAAGCTGGGAAGAATGGTGTCAGTGCTGCTGGTTTCCACCAGTTTGTAGTTGAATCAAACATCTATAGCTTTACATTGTGTTATCTGTATATACTTTGTCTGCTGTATCTTAGGACTTGGAGTTTCAGTAATGTCTGGTGCTCTCTCTATGTCCTGCTGTAGTGGATGCCCTTTGAGAGTGGTCAGCAGTGATTCACATGGGAAGCTGAGTCTTTTCTCCATAGATGAATCTGCTCCTTCTGTGCATGTCCTGAACCAGTGGGAAGCTCATAAATTTGAGGCTTGGATTGCTGCTTTCAATTACTGGGACACTGACATTGTGTATTCAGGTCTGTAAGGGCTGGGGATCTCATTTCTGGGTGTTGGGATGGGGTACCTTGTTTAGGGATGTGCTTTGGATTTTAATGTCCAGACTCAGGTACATTGCTCACATCACGCTTTCTGTAAGAGCTGGGGCCTCTGCTAGATGTAAAAGGCTTCTGGGTTGTGGGGAGTGGTTGGAGTTAGCAGCTGTGCCTTGTAAACTGTACTTTTAAACTGCTGGCAATTGGCAGAAGAGATTATAAACCTGTGTTTATAATATATGATATAATATACCTTCTAGAGTCCAGGCTTTTTAATCTTCTAATTGTGTTTTGCTGAGTAAATGAAGGGGTTGTTAACTGCAACACTGTCTCCTGTGTGGTGCTGCATGCTGAGCTTCATATGGTGTTTGGCCTGTCCTTAAATGCTGTGAGATTCTAGGGCTGGAGAGCATCAGCTCAATGTGACCTTCCTGGCCTCAGTGCCCTGCACTAGTCATTGGGGTAACTGGCTGTGTCTGTGTGCAGGAGGAGATGACAGCCTGCTGAAGGGCTGGGACACCAGGTGCAGCCCAGAGGCTCCAGTCTTCACCAGCAGGAGGTAAGCCAGCTGTGGCACACAGACTACAAACAGATGGTGCTGCTGTATCCCCTACCAAGCTACAGAGTTCAGAGACATGCAGTGACAGCCAAGTTCTGTCTCTGCCTCCCTAGGAGGTGTCAGCATCTGTTAGATCACTGTATTAGAGCTGTGTCAGCTTGAAACTTTCTCCTCTGTCTCCTTGAATATAGTAAACTAGCAGCTTGCTTACACATGTGAAGCTCCTTTCTCAGAGGATCCTGATGTACTCTGATTTGGGAAATATTTGTATTAAATGTAGTTACCTTGCTAGGAAACACATTGTAGAACATAACTTACTCTCCACTGTTTACAGTCTCTTCTTTCTGTGGAATCACCTATCATTTATGATACGGTTGAAGTAAGATACACAATTCCCTAATGAAGTTGTTCATTTAACCTTAAAATACCCTGGGGATTACTGCTATCAAAGTAGTAATTTTCAGAGTCAGCTCTCCAGGGAATGTAGTTGTGGTGCTGAAATTCTTATGTGCTCTGAACAGCAGTTGATACTACAACTTTTGCTAGAAAATATTTGTGTTGAGGGACTACGTGAGTAGAAGGGTTGCCCCAGAGAGGACTGTGTGGATCAAGCTCTGCCTGTTTTGCTGGGCTCAAATGTGAGCTCACCTTGACTGACTTCCTGAGACACCTTGATGTAGTCCTGTGAACTCCGAATCCTTGACGCTGAAGGAAGAATCCCTGTTCCAGCCATACACTGATGTATCTTTCTTCTCTTGCAGACACTCAATGGGTGTGTGCAGCATTCAGTGCAGTCCCCATCGGGAGAATCTTCTGGCTACTGGCAGGTAAATCCCTTCCAGCTGCTCTTCACCGGTGTGACCAACCAGCCTGTGCTGCTGCTGCTTGAGTTCTGGTCTTTCCAGATGCTCATTGTGGTGAAGAACGTGTGCTGTTTCTTGATTTTCTGCTGTATTTGTTGCACTGAGTTCGCTTTGCTGTGTCTCCAGCTATGATGAGCACGTCTTGTTGTGGGACACGAGGAACATGAAGCAGTCGCTGGCAGACACCCACGTTGAGGGTGGAGTTTGGAGGCTGAAGTGGCACCCATCGTGTGATTTTGTACTGTTAGCAGCCTGCATGCAGAGTGGATTCAAAATCCTTGACTGTCGTGGCAGCATGGGTGAGTGCTCAGCGGAACAGAGGTGCTTGCTGCTCCTCTTTTCTACCTCCAGATTAATGAGGGAACGCCAGCTCCGAGCTTGCAAGAAAGCTCTGGAAGTTGTTAATAGCCTTGGGCTTTTATCCCAACTTGAGGTTACCATTCTGGCTCTCCCAGACCTATCCTCACTGTTGGTCTGATGCCATGTGCCAAGGCACTGTGATTATTTGCGTGTGTATCTCTTGTAAATTCTGATTATGGAAAGAAAGCCTGTTTGTCTTGGAGCGAGGACATTCCCTGGTGACAAGACCTTTCTCTTTTCTATTCTTGATGGGTCAAAGAGGTTCTTCCAGGTGTCAGGTGGTGCTTTACTGACCTGCTGGCGACTTGGCTGTTGCCTCAGGAAGGATGTGCTGTGCAGCCTGGTTAATCTAGAATAACGTGAATAAACCTTCCTTGTGAATCAGAAGGTATTTACGTGATTAAAAGCTGTTGGTATTTACATTACAAATACAGTCTTGCATCAAATGGCTCCTCAGTTTCTCCAGGCCCTGGGCATCTGCTTGTGAAATGAGGATAACATTTCTGTTGCACAGGGAAGGGAGAAGCTTCGTGTCCTCTTGATGTCTGAGTCAGATGCTGAAAGCTTGGAGGAGGAACAGGTCTGCAATTCATTAATAACCAGAACCTGGTCTGGCAACATAATGAGTTGCCTTTATGGCTCTGTAGGGATCTCTGTGTGATCTGTCTTGTCATTCTTGAGCCTTTGTTAGGTATTTTGAATTTATAGACTCTGAAATGTCATGCCCATTAAACCCTTCTCTCATACCTGCTGCTGAACTGGAGAGATTCAAGGTTAAGGAGAGGGGGCTGAGAGATAATCAGGAGAGACCAAACTTCATTTCTCCTGCCATGCTTGACACTGCTAGGATCTCTTCCTGTACAATACAGTCTATGCTAGATCAGCTTCGGAGCAGAACACAAGAAACCATTGAACAGCTTGATTTACACTGACTTTTTTTTTCTTGTTTTTAAAGCGGAAAACATGGAGGAATGCATCATCCTGTCATCCTATGTCTTGCACAATTCCCTGGCTTATGGGGCTGACTGGTCAAGGCTCTGTCCGAGGGATTCTGCGCAGGATGCTGCTGCTGAGTGCCAGCCTTTGGAGGAGCTTGTGGAAAGATCTGTGAAAGGAGACAACAGACTGAATTTGCAGGTCCAAAACCTGAAGATAATTTATGAGTCTCCTACAGCTACTTTTGACGTAGTCTTGGATGAGGAGAGTGAAGACCCTGCCTTGTTGGAGAGAGCAGAGGGGGGTCCTGAGCTGTCTGATTGGGTGAGAGGACCCGATTTAAAGGAGAGGTTAGATTTTGCTGGGAGTCCTTGCCAAGGGGAACAAGAGTCAGCCAGTGGTTCAGAGGCAGAAGCTCAGAGACCCAGCAGAATGAGTCTGGACAGAAGCAGGGAATCAGCCAGGTCTCTAGATAGCCCCAAAGAAACAAGCATTGTAGCAACCTGCTCTTTCTATGACAATATCCTTCATGTCTGGAAGTGGGAGATGAGCCTGGTGACTCCTTCAGAGATACCAAGTACTAGATCTCCCTCTGAAAGAACAGCGGAAGCTTTGCATTGACCAGTCCCAAGGGACGGGATGGGAAGGAAAACTGAGAGTGACACCTGAGGCTGTGCCCTGTCTACTTTCTGTTGGGCTTTTCCAGTTTTAGTGTTGAACCTTTGAGACTTTTGAGGCTGATACGGACAGAATTCCTGGTATTCATTCCTAGTGCTGGGGAAAGCATTTGCTTTGAGGCCAAGCACAGACACACTTAGTTCGCTTTCCCTTAAGGTGTATATGAAGTAGACCAGCCTTCCTCACAAAGGCTGCTTGTACCTTATCCTTGAATCCCCCCAAGGCTGGTTTGCATTTCTACAGTCAGTGTGTTCAGCCTGTTCTTCTCCTTCCATCACAAACCAAACCAATCTGTGCTGCTCCACAGAGACAAACACACACTGTGTGGTCAGAGGTTTCCTTGAATGTCTTGGAGAAGCTCATGAGCATAGGCTTAGCCACGTGTGTAGCTCGCTGTGTGATCAGTGAACAAGTACGTACCATGAGAAGATGCTCAGAGACTCCAAATACTGACAGTGCAAGGTGGTCTTGAGGACAGAAAAATTATTATCCAGAAGGCTGACTGGTTTGAGGGACAGCGGTTCAGTAGTGGGAAGCAGGGCCAGCCTTTCTTGGAAGGGTTTGGCTGTATCTGCACAGCCTGCTCCACATCAGGCGCCTCACCAGGTTTTAGTCTCTGTTCATCACTCCCCTAAGCTAAGCACAACTTGGTTTAGCTTAACTTGTAGAGCCCTGCTGTGTTTTGCTGCCACCTTACCCGCAGCGTCTTGGTATCAAACTCATGGTTTCTGCTCTTCACAGTGAGAGATAGCTAGGTCAAAAGTCAAGATCTTTCTGGTTTTTAGAGGTGAAGAGCTTTAAGACCAAAACCTCCAAAAAGCATAAGCAGTGTTTCCTGACAATTCAAACCAAGTACAGAAACCAAAATCTTTCCTACAGTGTTGCCCTAACTACCTCCAGGATGGCTGCAGAGTTGGTTTCTTCTGGTTTCTCCATGAGCTTTCTTTTTGCACTGTGAAATAGCAGCAACCCCCCTTTATGGAAAACTCTTCTCTATTTAAAACCAAAAAAGCCCAGTTTAAACTAGGTAAGTACCTTCTAGCTTGTATGTTTCTCTTTGGGGATCCTCAAGAATTAGTTGTCTGGAGGGAAAGAAACACCAGCAACAGTATCTGTAACAGTGCTGCATCTAAAATGAGGCGCCATGGGTGAGTTTTGCTGCTTTTAAACTCCTTTTTCAAGAGCTAAATGTATTTTAGACACTGATCTCCAGTTCTGTTACATGACGATTCAGATTCATATGGTGAAAAAGAAGTTTTGTTAAACAACCAAAAAGCACCCTATTTTTGAATGTTTCTAAAATACAATCAATAGAAATGATTTAGCTTCCTTGGCTATTTGAGTTTTAAGAAGCACTTGACAGTTAGTCCTTCTAAGGGATGACCTACTGCCATGAAGCTCCATGTCTGGAGGGCCAGTGGTGCTGCTGAATGTTCTTTGGGAGTTGGAGCAGACAGTCCGGTTTCCTCATGCCTCAGGCAGAGCACTGAGGGTGTAGCCTTGTAGCAACATGGCTTTTGGTGATGACTTCAGCTTAAAAGGTTGTAACACTTTTTTATTGCCCTGTGAGATTAGAGGAAATAGTCTGAGCTCAGCAAAGATGGCCTGGTGTCACCTGTCCTACCTGTCCTCTACTACCCTTTCTGGAAAGTGTGAGGAAGGGGTGAAGCACTGGTTCTGCCCACACCACCAGCACCCAGGGCTTGTGTGTAGCTATTTCTGTCTTGAGGTGAGAAGTTAAGCTTAAGGGAGTGACCTGGGTTCATGGATTCACTTGAGGGCAAATTAAGGTCCCACATAAAAGTCAAAGTGAAATTATCAGTCCAAACTCAGAAGGCACAGAAATCACTGAAGTTATTGGATGCCAAACCCAGAGAGTAGAGGCAAGGAAAAGAGGAAAGGGAGGGAAGATAGGCAAGAGGTTAGATCACCACTCAGAACTGCAGGCTCTGGCTCCCCTGGCCCCATCTTGATCCTCAGCTCCGCAGATCTCTGAAGAAACTCCTGGGCTTCTCTGGCCATTCTCTCAGCACAATCACCTTCATGGATGGGGGGGTATGGTGCTGATGCTGTTAGGTCCCTCCGCTTTGCAGGTTTTCAATGCCTGCAGCAGCCCTTGTGTCAGTCTCATCTTGGCTGCAGGCTGGAGAGGGCTGATGGTCCCCCTGCACTGTTCAAATCACTCTTTATGCCTGCTGCCAGGGCTGTTTTTTTCTTCACTGCCCAACAGTCTGGGGGCTTTGTTCTCAGGTTCTTTTGTATACAAACCACCGGCCTGTCTGTCCTTGAGAGAGATGGCAGCCCCCTGTGTTCTCGGGGCTTCAACAGAGTTGTGCAGACAGACTGCAGGAGCTCCAGGGTTGCCCACTGCACAGTGTTGATCTCTCCTGCCAAGTGCGGCCTTCCCTGATGCCCTGCTCACAAATTATCTTCTCTTTGCTCGCAGCTGGCTGAGCCATCTAGCTTGTTAATCCAAGTCTGATGGAAGTGAAAATCACAGGTCAGGTTTATTAAATGGAAACCTGCATCTTGCCTCAGCCCCATGATGGATGGATGTGACACCTGCTCTCTCTGTGCCAGGAGGTCCTTCAGTTGTGGTTATTTGGGGCTGCTGGAACCAGGGCCAGCTCAGAGTCTTCTCCCCCATCACAACCCTACCCAGCCCTGAAAAGGGAATTTTTTTACATCTCAAGGACTTGTTTGTCAATGATTCACCAAGACTACAGTGAACAGGCTTCACTTCTCCAGATGTGAACATTTCCATTATCTAATGCTTAAGTTTTGCAGTGGTTTGTGTTCCAAAAACTTGGAAGCCCCCTAGTACCTCTTGAGAGGACTGTGCTGTCTAGGTACTGAACTGTCACACAAAGTTACGTTAACAAAAACTCCAGACTGGTGAGGTTGGAAGGCACCTCGAGGATCACCCAGTCCCAACTTCCTGCTAGAGAACGATCCCCTAGAGCAGATCCCACAGGAACAGTCCAGGTGGGTTTGTTGGCAGGGTGGGATATCTGCAGAGCAGGAAACCTCTCTGGGTAGCCTGGGCCAGGGCTCTGGGTAAAGTTTTTCTTCTGTTTAGGTGGACTTGCCTATGTTCCAGTTTGTGCCCAGTGCCACCCTCCTGAGCCCCCCTCCCCATATACTGATGAGCATCAGTTTCCCCTCAGCCTGCTCCTCTCCAGGCCCAACAGCCCCAGGTGTCTCAATCTCCAAACGCTGCCAAGGAGACAGGACAAACCCTCACCTGTTGACAAAGCTGAGGAATTCCCAGAATGAGTGACTCCAGATGACAACTCTCTCCTGCAAATTACCAGCACACCATCACCAAGCTCTGGCATGAGTGCAGGGCAGCGACACGCTGACCCCACACAACCCTCTGCAGGGTGCGAAGCACAGGAGCTCCTCCCTCATTTGCGGAGGGCAGGTAGCCGCCAGCGTCCCCACAGCAATTTAAATCACACATTGCACAGAGGTAAAGGGAAGGGTTTGCTTTTAATAGCCAGTGCCACAGAGTCCCCCAGTTTCTGGCGGCGGTGGTTCCCTCCAGCCATTCACTCCCTAGCGCAGGTAGTTCTTGGGGAAGAGCTGGAACAGTTTACCCTCCTGCGTCGGCTCGAAGCCGTATTTCTCCAGGTTGCCAGGATCGAACGTTCCGTCCTTCACGTCCTTCTCGATACGGGGAGCCACCACCTCGCTGAAGAGCTGCTTGGCCGTCATGGCTTCCTCGGAGCCCCCGGGGGCGCGGTAGGACACGTAGGGTTTCAGCTTGAACCCCACCAGCTCGGGGACCACGAACTCCGGCACCATGGCCCGGAAGAGCAGGAACTTGCCGGCCACGAGCAGCCCCGGTCGCCGGGCGCCACGGCCCTTGTTGTGGCTGCGCGGGCCACGCTTGCTGGTGAAAGGAGCGATGCGGTCGGCACCCCGGCGCAGCCCTCGGGTCAGCGCACTCAGCAGCCCCATGGCCCCGGCCGCCCTTCCCTCACGCGCCCCGGACACCTTCCAACACCGCCCTCTCCCATTGGTCCTCCACGCACCAGCCAATCCTCAGGAACATAGGACTCGCCCGCCAGTCAGCAGTCAGGAGCCTGGGTTGGGGGCGGAGCCTGCCCGGAGCCTGTGGTTGGCGGGGCGCGGCCCTCCTCGGTCATCGTACCCCCATCCTCGTAGTGACCTTTGACCCCGGGGCGGGCGGCTCCGGGCACGATGGCGGGTGAGGAGGTGGAAGAGGAGCGGGGAAGCCGGTGCCGATAGTTCGAGACCGGGGACGGGCGGGTGTTGGTGGTGTAGTTGTTTCATGCCCCCGTTCCGCGAGGGCTGCTGAGGAGGGGAGGGAGGGCAGTGAGCGGGGCCTGTGCTCGGCTCCCGGAGGTGCTGGTGCCTCTCCGCGTCGCTGCCTGCAGCGCTGTGGGAGTACTGAGTTCAGCCATCCTGGACCCGTGGAAGGGTCGTTAAAGGGGGAGCGGAGCCCGGTCCCGCCGCTGCCTGGGGCCCGGCAGTCTCTGCCGGGAACTCTGAGATCTGCTCCGGGCTTCGCTGCTCCCGGGAGAGGGAGAAGGACAGTGCTGTCAGCCCGTCCTCTAAGACGGTTCCTTGTGATGCTGGTCCGTGTGTTTAACCCCTCGTGGTTAAAATGAGTTTGGAGTAAACGATGCCATCCGCTCTTAACTCAGTCTTCTGTTTGTTTTTGCCTGCTCTGAACCTGCAGACGTGGACGATGAAGGCAACAGCACCAGCCTGGAGGTACCATACCTTTGCTCCTGTTTCTGGGCAAACTTACACCCACCTTCACATTTCCAGAGGCTGAAAGCCCGTCTGTCCAAGCTGATGACATTTGGGTGCTCTTTGGGTGAAACAACCTTTCCTGGGGATAGTTTTATCCTTTCAAAAATGTCAGGATTGCTTCCACATTAGTTTGTCTGGTTTTATTATTTAATGTATTGCTGCAAACCAGGCACTCTCTGCTGCTAACAGAAGGGCTGGATTTTGGGCTCTTTTACTTCAACTGTGTTTTTAGCCTACGCCTTTGAGCAGCACAGTGGTCTTGCAGCTGACTCTCCTTGTGTTTCTTCTTTATTGTAAATCCAGAACTCAGCGAGATGTGTGAGGCTCTTCATGGTCATGAGGGGTGATAAGAAGCAGTTCTTACAGCTACAGGAATACATCTGCCCTATTTGTACACAATGAAAAAGGTGTTTTACGAGAATCCAGTGTCTGTATTCAGAACAGGCCTGTGGTCCTGTGTGCTTGTGAGCTCTGGGACAGCTGAGCTTTGGGCTCCTGATTTGAGCCTGGCTTTTGGTGCTGATAAGTGTTTTGACCCCTCCCAGGTTGGGCCATGTCTCACTATTTGCACTAGGAAGTTGTTAAACTCTGCTGGTTCTGCCCTTGGTTCTTGGAGCCAGCATCGATGTGATTGGTGTAGCTGTACAGTTGTATTGATTGTTTTTAACTCTCTTCTTAAGGAAATGTTTACATCATTTGAAAAGGCAGATGAGTGCATCCATGCCTGTTATGTTCCGTTTCCTAACCCAGCAAGGGTCTTCTCTGGGCACTTCCACGTGTATTCGTGCCTGGGAATTGTTTCAGGCTGTGTAAGGCATGTTTGAGCTCCCCGAATCTTAGTGCGGGCTGTTGCTCTCCCAAAAGAGGTCCTGTTTTTCTTCAACTTCTTTCCCTGCTGTTTTTTCTGTAGTGAAGGCTCATTCTGTGTGTGTGTGCGTGTGCATGCACGCGCTTTGCTCCTGAATTCATTTCTTCTCTTTGTGCAGCAGCAGTGTGACTGTCAGTTGGCAACTACTATTTTTGATGTTATTTGAGATCACGCAGGCCAGGATGGGAGTTCAAGCTGTGCGTCTTCCTGACACTGCCAAGGGGAAATAGGTGACCACAGTGCTCTTTGAGAAGCAGCCTCTATACTTCACCTGTTGTGTTGCCTTTGTTGCTAACACATTTTCACATTTTTTAATCTTTTTTCAATTCTTGTGTTTTCTCCCTACGATTCCAGTAACAACAGTCTGATGACAGTAGTGACAGAGTCACTTTGCCTCATGTGGGGCAGATAAACTGCCTATATGCTGTGTCAGAACAATCTGAGGTAAAGAGCTGAAGACAGTCACCCCTTTGAGTTGGCTGGTTGGGCAGGAGTTTTATGTGCTGTAAAACTGGGGCAGATTTCATGAGAGAGACCAGTCTGGTGACTCTTGGCATGCACTTCATGTTTCTCTTGGTGGCAAAGCTAAATGAAAAGGTCATCCAGATCTGGAACTGAGGGCAAAATCTTGGATTAAAACTGTGTGTGGTGCTTACACTTCAATTATTTATAGGTGCCCTGGTACTCTGTGTAGTTTCTGCTTGTTCCTAGTGCCTGGTTTGCCTTTTCTCCCTGACTCTGGTAAATTTTAAGCTGAGATTTGTGTGACAGTTTTAACTGTTTCCTGAGTAAGAACAGGCAGCCCAGTCCCTGATCAGGCACCTGAGGTTACAGCTTTGTCCTCTGTACATAATGTTCTTTTCAGGATGAATTTAATCTGCTGTTTTACAACTTGTTTTATCAATCTCCTCCTCACTGAATGTACTGACTTTGCAAAGAGGGCTGTGGCTGAAAGCAAGATGTTGGAAAATACAGTTGAGCTGTGTTGTATGGGCCAGAGCAGGGCTTCAGGTGGTTTTATGGAGGCCTTTTGCTGCCTGTGGGAAACTAATTTCACCTTCCTTTTGGTGCCAGGCTGTGCTACCAGCAGGTGGACCAGGAATTCTGCAGTTTGTGGAAGATGGAATACAGACTACTATAGTAACACAGAGCTTTAATCACCTGAGCGAAAGACCGTGTGTGCTGAGTAGCGTGTAGCTCCTCACGAGTCCGAGGAACTCTGCTAAGTTGCAAAGTTTCAGTCTTTGCTTCTATGCCAGTGCTGTGCCTGAGGCAGAAATTAATTGCTTATACTACATCAGAGCAAATGGCTGATGTTTCGTGAGCTGTTTCATCTCATTTCCATTGAGTTGATTAGTTCCATGGATCTTTGGGGGGAAACAGCTGGATATTTTGCATGTGAGCTCACGATTGGGACACTGGTGGGATTGAAAATTCTTGCATGTGAGAATTCTCTTTTGACGTTATTGATGAATGTGCTTGGCTTTTAGACATCTTAGTGAGTGTAGTGTTCTCAGACCTCCTCAGTGTGTGCAGCAACTTCCAAATTCCGAAGTAACCAATTTCTTTTCCCTCTAAACTCCTCTTGCAGCTAACTGGAATTGCAATTGGAGCTGCAGTGGCGCTACTGCTCATAGCAGTTGTTGTGTTTGTCGTTTACAGAAGAGTGAAACAATCGAGTAAGTACTCAGTAACTCAGTAACCACAGATGTTCTAACAGCAGTTGTGTAATAGTACCTGGTAGGCTCTGCCTGTCTGTAGTCACTGCTGTGAGGGTAATGGTTCTTGCAGGAAAATGGCTCTAAACGGGTGAAGAAAATGTTGATTCACTACCCAGGTGTGAGCAGAGAGTTCACAACTGTCGTGTGCAGGATGCTGGAGGTTTTAGTTTCTTACAGCTCTAGTGTCTGCTGTCAGGCCAAGCATTTCAGCCTACTGCAATTTCATGGTTGCAGTAATGGGAAAATAGGGGAATTAGAGGTTTGCTTTGTGAGATTAAGATGACTTGATCCTAATGTCAGTTTAGAGAGCCTCTTTATCTCTACCGGCAATGAGGTAGAGCCTCAAGCAAACTCTTTCTGAACCTGGCTTGGCTAACCAGGGTTGGATAAAGAATACCTCATCTTGGTTTAAATTCCAAGCATTGGCCACAGGAGTTTGCTGCTTAGCAGACAAGAACCACAGCTCTGTTATCGGTAGCAACAGCCTGCTAGGGTTTCTTTCCCTTTAGCATGCTGAGGTGGTTTCTCATGGGGTGCTTCTCTGTTCCAGAGCAACTTCAGCCACGAGTGCCTCAGTACAGGTTTCGCAAGAGAGACAAAGTGATGTTCTATGGGCGGAAGATCATGAGGAAGGTAAATGCATCTGGAACGTTGGGAGGGAAGATGAAAATCTGCTGTGGGAGGTGCTGTAAACTTTGCAATGCTTCACTTGTGTAGCTTGGCCAGGACCTTTCAGCCTCTCAAGCTTCACTGGGATTTTGGGGATGTTGCAGAACTCCTGGAATTCTACCTGAATTGCCGATGGAACAGCAATAGCTTCTTTTTCTGGCCATACAAGGCTGGAATGGGACTGGCTCCACTTGGGACCAAAGGCAGAGTGTGTCTGAGAAGGTTCTCAGCTGAGCCCTATGGTACAGGCAACCTGTCTGAGTCACAGAATCATAGAGTGTTAGGGATTGGAAGGGACGTTGAAAGATCGTCCAGTCCAATCCCCCTGCCAGAGCAGGATTCCCTAGATCCAGTTGCACAAGAACGTATACAGGTGGTTTTTAAACATCTCCAGAGAAGGAGACTCCACAACCCCCATGGGCAGCCCGTTCCAGTCACTGGGAGGAAGTTCCTTCTCATAATGATTGAACCTCCTATGTTCCAGCTGACAGCTCTCCTGCTGTGTGCTCACACTGTCAGGGCACCTAGAAAGAGCCTCTGTAGAAAAATAAGGTACCAGTAGGCAGGCCAGCTGAGTTAATCACTGCCTGTTGAGGAATACTTCCTTTTGGGATCTGCCAGTCTCACACTGCTGAGCTCCAGTGGGCTGAATTCAAGTACTTGGACTTAATTAGACGCTGTGGTGGTTTTAATATGCAGCTCTGGAGCTGTGTTTCATTGTGGAGGGTGGGGATTACTCTCTGAACCTTGCTCTTGCTTTGCAGAGCCACCTTTAAGTAGAAAAGCCCTCAATGATTCACAAATTCATGCAGCTGTTTCTGTGTAACAGGGATCAGTGCAGAAGGATCAGCAGGCCACAGGGTAAAATAATTTCTGGGAGTTCTCAGTGGGGGGTTGTTAGGGATGAAAGCAAACAGCATGGACTGGTTAAGGCAGATTGTCCCAGACCATCTGCTTTGCTTGTGCTTCAGGTAGTTTTGTTCAATGTATTCATAAATGATAGTGACAGAAGCATGGAGTGCACCCTCTGCAAGTTTGCGGATGATACCAAGCTGAGGGGTGCAGCTGATATGCCTGAGGGATGGGATGCTATCCAGAGGGACCTGGGTAGACTGGAGAGGTGAGCCCAGATGAACCTTATGAGGTTCAGCAAGGCCAAGTGCAGAGTCCTGTACCTGGGCTGGGGTACCCAGCAGCATCAGTACTGGCTGGGAGAGGATCTACTGGAGAGCAGTCCTGTGGAAAGGGATTTGGGGGTACTGGTGGACGAAAAACTGGCTATGAGCCACCAGTGTGCAATCATGGACCAGAAGGCAAATTACATTCTGGGCTGTGGCCAGCAGATCAAGAGTGGTGATTCTGCCCCTCTGCTTTGCCCTGGTGAGGCCTCACCTGGAGTGTTGTGTCCAGTTCTGGAGCCCCCAGCATAAGAAGGATGTAGAGAGACTGAAGCATGTCCAGAGGAGAGCCCCTAAAATGATCATATGAGGACAGGCTGAGACAATTGAGGCTGTTCAGCCTGGAGAAATAAAGCTCCAGGGGAACCTTCTTTTGACCTTCCAAGACCTGATGGGGGCCTACATGAAGGCAGGGGAAAGTCTTTTCAAGAGTGTTTGTTTGGACAGGACAAGGAGCAGTGGGCTCAGGCTGGGAAAGGATAGATTTAGGCTGGATATTAGAAAAATGTTCCTCAGTGTGAGGGTGGCTGATGGCTGGAATGGGCTGCCCAGGGAGGTGGTGGGGGCCCTGTCCCGGGAGTCGTTTAAGATCAGGCTTGATGAGGCTCTGAGCAACCTGACCTAGGTAGAGTTGTCCCTGTGTAGGGAGCTTGGACTGGATGACCTCTAGAGGTCCTTTCCGGCCTAGAACATTCTATGATTCTATGATTTTTGACGAAATACCTACATTTTTTCTTATTTAAAGAAAAAAAAAAACCAACAGTAAGAAAAGGGCCCTCCAAAGTAATCAAAGGTTTGTCCTTTAAGGGAAACTATCTCCTGAGATTCGACTCTTTCAGGAAAAAAAAGACAACTTGTAATGTTTTGAAAGTCCCTTTGAAGTGTTTTCTTGCTGGTGTTGCGCTTCTCCAGAGGGTGGCACTTGGTAACTGTTAGGAAGAGGGAAAAACTTATGTTTCTGAGTGAGAGCTGTGGGTTTCTCCACTCTGCGAGCCATTACTGCTGCAGCAGTTGGTTGTTCAAAGCTAAGTGTGCTCCGTGTGCTTTTTAAAAGAAATTGAGCCTGAAGTGCACGCTTTTCCAGCTCTCCAAGGCCTTCACCTTGCTCCTGTTCTAAAGGCTGGTAGATGAGTTGGGGTGTTTGCAGAGTTGGAACTGGTGGGGTGGTGGTTGATTTTTAGTGATTGGTTTTGTTCTTTCTTTCTAGGTTACAACTCTTCCAAACTCCTTGGTTGGGAACACAGTGCCTCGCCAGAGGATGCGGAAGAGGGCAAAAGTTTTATCTTTGGCTAAAAGGTACTTGGGCTCTTGGGAAGAGGAGAATTCATGCTGTGGAGGTTGGTTTTGTGGATGTTTGTGCTGTGGGTGCTGTCCCTAGCACAACACTTTTACACAGCGGCTGTTCTATCACTGCCCCGCCAGCTGCACCTCAGCCTAGTGTTTTGCCAGGCTGAAGTGGAGTGGGTTCAGCACAGAGCACTGTCTCTAGTTTCGCTGGAAGTGGGCAGGAGGGTTCAAAGGTGCTGTTTTAGCGAATTGGTAGTGAGTAACTTGGTGTGGTGAGCACTGCTGTCAACCCAGTGTCGATGTACAGCCTGTAATGAGACAAATCACATCACCTGAACTTCCTGACTCGTGTTTCCTTTTGCAGGATTCTGCGTATTAAGAAGGAATGTCCAACTCTGCAGAGGAAGGAACCACCTCCCTCTTTGCTGGAGGCAGATCTGACTGAATTTGATGTGAAGAATTCCCATTTGCCATCAGAAGTTCTGTACATGCTCAAGAATGTTAGGTAATGTGAAATAGAAAGGCAACTTTGGATTTTGGTTTTGGTTGATGTTCAAGTGATCTGAAGGTTTGGCAGTTAGTGTCAAGCCTTAAGATTTATCACTGCATGGTCAGAAGTTTAAGCAGCTGCCTGAAAATTTATATCTGAGCGGGAGGAAAGAATTTGGGGTTGTCTAGAAAAATGAAGAAAACTGTTCTGATTGCTTTTTTTCCCCCTCTCTTATTTTAAAAAAAGGGAGGGAGAAAAAAAGAGGAAAACATTCCCCAACATTCTCCATGAATTTAGGTCACTAATTATGGTGTTTAAAGCTGTTTTAACATGAACAGATTGTGTTGGTGCTTTAACAGAAACCCCTTTAGAATACTTCAGACAACTTTTATACAGAAATGCATTTCAGTGGGTAAATACTAATAGATGCTACGTTGGCAGCTCTCTGATCTTCAGAACCTTTTAGTTCTCTGGCTAAAAAGGTTGCAAATGGAATCAAAGTCAGCTTAATCCCTACAGCTCATTAGTGGCTTGAGAACAATGCCTCAACCTTTAAGGTTTTTGAGGCTGAGGTCTTCGTGCCTCTTCAGCAAGGGGTGACGTTTGCTGATGCAGCAGAGGATGAGATCTGATCGGGAGTTTTGTTTTTGTGTGTTCACTTTTCTCGCAGTTCTGCGAGGGTTTAGTCCTGAAGGTCATAGATACTGTAATGAAACTGCTATTTAAGTAATCTGAACTTTCTGCTGTGGACTTCTCATCTCCTGTGACTAACTGATGTTGCAGTAGAATTGGATTGATTGATCCTGTGAAATGGGAGCTAATGGAGCTGTGTGGAGGGTCCTTTTGGTGCTCTGCAGATTGTTATATTTCTTCTTTTAAAGCTGTGCTGGTATTTGCTTGAGGAAGGCTGGATTCTTCATCTTTCCTTCTGAGCCTACTGGCACAGCTTAGGGAGCTCCTCAAGAAGGAACTCAAGCATTTACAGCCTCTAGCATTTCACAGTACTCTTGCACTCCTCTTCCGAGGAGTTCAGCTCCTTCTGCTGTGCTGTTGGACTGATGTGCTGCAACTGGCTGACTTCAAGGTTCCTTTGGTGGTCAGTCCCAGGGGCTTGGCTGATCAAGGAGGGATTTCCCAAGAGTGGTGGTAATGTCAAGTATCCCTTTGCATTGCCTTTCCTGCAGGGTCCTGGGTCACTTTGAGAAACCTCTTTTCCTGGAGCTGTGCAAGCACATGTTTTTTGTGCAGCTGCACGAAGGGGAGTACATTTTTCGACCTGGGCAGCTGGATAACAGCATCTACGTGGTGCAGGATGGCAAGCTGGAAGTTTGCATTCAAGAAAGTGTAAGAATCAGCCAGTTTGTTTGTTTTGAGATAAACCTGTTGCTATAGCCTATAGCAGGAATCATGAAGCACTGATTAAACTTGGACATTCAAATCATAGTGATTTAGAAAGGATTCCTGCCGACCCTCCAGGGCCTCAGTGTTTGTAAAGAGCAAGGTTTTTAACTCTTGGTTCCCAGGGTCTTAGATGAGAGAGTGAAACACAAAGTTCCTGAGGTGTTCTGGAGCATCCTCACAGACTCCAGTTGCAGCTATTGAGGGAGGGCAGGGGGCATGATGAGCTTTGCATGAGGTTGGAAACATTCTCCTTTTGGATGGTGGTTACACAGAATGGGTAAGTTATGCCTATAAAATGGGCAAGTTTACAGAGCAGATGAAATCATGAACTCTTAGTAACACTCTAGTGTGGAAGTTAGCGGGTTTGTCTGGGTGGTGGAAGATTCAGATTCACTGTTTGGTAAACATGGACAAAAAAAAGATGGCTTTTGTTATAGGTGAGCCTTGGAATGCTGAGTCCTAAGCTCATCCCTTCTGCCAATTTAGAGTATTTTCCCCCCCATTTTCCTGACTGAACTTTGAGTTTGGCTTTAACACGTGAACAGTCTTCTGATGGCTGGAAACACAGGACGTTGCACCAGATCCCAAATCTGATGAATCTGTGTTTTTGCATTTTGCTGTTCCTTGTTTTTTGATACCTCTGGACATGTAATCCCTTGATAAAGGGAGTGAATTCTGTCCCTGATTAGGGAACCTATTTTGTAGGTAGTTGTTGTACAGCAAAGGTAAGCAGGTCACATGTCCCTCTAGACTTACAGCTTCTTTTAATTTATCACTTTCAGAGTGGAGGTTTAAAAATTGATGTTTGAGTTTGCCCATTCCCATCAGAGCACAGAGAAAGCAAGTGTCTGAATTAGGATAGGGGACCGTCTTATAGGGCTGCTCAGGGTATCTGGGAAATTGAGGGCAAGATAAACTGTGTAAAGTGCTGTGTGTGTGTCAAACATGCAACTGTGAGCCTGCAGTGATCTTCTACCCCACACTTGCAGGATGGGACAGAGGTGGTTGTTAAGGAGGTGCTGGCAGGAGACAGCGTCCACAGCCTTCTCAGCATCCTCGATGTTATCACGGTGAGTTTGTGACTGGACGGTTTCTGCAGTGCTGTGTTGTGTCACTCAGTCTGCTGGGGAAAGCAAACTTTGAGTATTGCTAGGAATTGGAATAGAAAATATTTCTTTACCTTCTCTCAGGCCTTCACAGCTGTAAACTCAGTTCTGTGGTGGGAAGTGGGTTGTGAAACACAGGTGCTTGTCAGTGTATTGCTGGCTATTGCTGATGAGCAATAGGATTTGAATTATTCTTCTCCCGCTGACCTAGGGAGTGGTCACGGAGCAGTTGGGAGGAGAACTGGGTCCAGGCTTTTCCGCTCTTTGCCTTGTTGGTCAGGGAATTCAAGCATTGGAACAGGTTGCCCGGGGAGGGGTTTCAGTCGCCATCCGTGGAAGTGTTTAAAGATTGTTCAGATGTGGTGTTGGGGGAATCTGATTTACGGGTGAACTTTGTAGAGTGGGTTGATGGTTGGACTCAGTGTTCCCAAGGGTTTTTACAGCCTGAATGATTCTGTGATTGTATGAATTTATTTTTGTGTAGTGTAATGCAAATAAAATAAATCTGATGCTCAGGGGGGACTTCCTCCCTCTCTGCAACTCCGTGAAGGGAGGTTGTAGTCAGATGAGGGTTGCTGTCTTCTCCCAGGCAACCAGCTCCAGGACAAGAGGGCAGGGCCTGAAGCTGCCAGGGGAGGGTTAGGTTGGATGTTAGGAAGCCCTTCCTCCTGAAAAGGGTGATCAGACCCTGGAATGAACTGCCCAGGGCAGAGGTGGAGTCCCCATCCCTGAAGATGTTGAAGGACAGCCTGGCTGTGGCCTTTAATGCCCTGGTCTGGCTGCTGGGGTGATATTATGTCCTGGGCTGTGCTGGATGAGCTCAAAAGGCTTTTCCAGCCTCAGTCATTCTGTGGTTGTGTGACACTAGTTACTGCTGTAATTAGACTGTGAAGTCAGCTGATGGATTTAATTTTTTCCCGATCGGTTGATGTTGCTGTGACCGCCTGAAGTTTGTACCCTTTGGCAGGTGACAGGATGAGCCAGATGTGAATCAGTCACATTTATGGCACGAATCAGTGGGGTAGATTTTATTTCAGTTGCAATCACTGTGGAGGTTCTGCTGAAATTGTCACAGTGCAATTATTCTGGAAGAGCTAAATCGAAGGTGGTGAATTAATCACCTTTGTTAGTACGCAGGGGCTTGAAGTGCTTCCTTGAAGGGTTTTTGGTAGTACGAAGATAATGTGATCAATAGGTTGCTTATATTGGACCCAGTGTCATGTTTCTCTTGTGCTGGCCTGTGTCCTTTTGTTGAGAGGTGCTCTCCTGGCTGTAAGTAGTTTCAGTGATTCTGTAAAGAGTCCTTTGCCCCTTTTAGGTGCAATCAGCTACCTGCCTATAACTTCAAGAAAACCTTTTGAGAAGGATAAACAATTTTTAAGCTGGATCATGCTTTCTTCTGTAGAATGTGATGGTGTGTAGGTAATTTGGACTGTTCAGCCCTAGTTCTTGCTGTCAAATCCATATTATTAGCAGGTTTAGGGGTATCTTTGCTCTTGTTATTTCCCCCAGTAAATTTTCGTGGTGACACTGTACTGAGGAGCAGTGCTGTTGTATGAGAACATCCATACCGGTCACATTCTTCCTTTATATTATTTTTGAATAAGTAAGAGATTCCAGTGTTACAGTAGTTTGTGGGTTTAACGGTTTTTAAAAAAGTGGCTACCGGTCAGTTTGTGTTGTGCTGGGGTTTTGTTGCTGTTGGTTTTTTCTCATTCTATTATTAATTTTTCCTCTTTCTGATGGGTTTCAGCACTGGTATATCAGTCAACAGAAATTATTCCAAGTGTGTTGAAGAGTTGTCAGCATACAGAGTGTATAAACACAAACCTTGCACTTACTTGGCTAAAGTATAACTTGCTCTTATTTATTTCTGCACCTCTCTCTTTTCTTCCGTTGTTTTCCAGCTTTATGAACTGGTGGTTTTGTTTCTGTTTTATTTTTTCCTTTTGGTCTTTGCTGACATTTGGTGTAGGAGTAGCATGAAAATGAGCACGAAGAGAGAAAGTAGTGTTGACCAAAATAGAGGAGAGGGGCAAGATGTCCCTTCTAATGCAATGAATTTAAATTTTTAATGTAAATTTTTTAATTTAAGATACTTCCTTAGATCTACGAAATACAAGGATACCAGCTGTAGCAGAAGAACCTAGTTCTGCATTTCACTTCTTTTGAGAGCAGGTAAACGCTGCTCTCTCAAAGCTGGAGGGGGAAGCTGACATACGAAAGGACCCAAGAACTGTTTAGAGTTTTTGAGGAGGTAATTTATTATCGCCGATGGACACACAGGGCTGGTGCCTCTCTGAAATCATGTGCACCCACTGGCTACGAAACAATGACTATATGTTGTAAAACAATACATATTCATTAGATTTCCCAATACACCTGTAGGTATTCATAACCTGTCCCCGCTTCTCGTGTAACTTAGGTCTCCTGCCATCTGGGTAGGCGCAGTCTTTTGTGGGAGTGGGTTTGGAGTCTCAGGGATGAAGTAGAGAGTCTTCCTCACCATGAATTCCTCCTGAACTCGGAGTCCTGCACAAACTGGGAAGGCTCCTTGCTCATTAAGGAGCACATCTGCTTCTTTTATCTTTATTTTATCCTTCACCATTGGACAAAGCACACTTGGTGTGGCTTGCTATCTCGTTCAAGGCTTATTTGCCTACTTTGTGTCAGATTTAATGAATAGGTACTTCATAAGCTCAAGGTTTATGCTCACTGCTTAATCAGCAACTGTTTCTTGGGGATTTTAGCTACCCAGATAGCTGATGGAAGACCTACTCAGCCAGCCAGCCACAGTCCAGGAGGTTCCTTCAGTGCATTGGTGACAATTTTCCAATGCAAATGCTGGAAGAGCCCACTAGGAGATGAGCACTGCTGGATCTTGTACTCGCCAACAAGGCAGGTCTGGTTGAAGCATTGAAGGTTGAGGGCAGCCTTGGGTGCAGTGACCATGAGATGGTAGAGTTCAGGGTCTCATGTAGGAACAGACTAGCTAGCGGAATCACAACCCTGGACTTCAGGAGGGCAAACTTTAGCCTTTTCAGGCAATTGCTAGGGGAAATCTACACGGTACTGGCAGGTAAAGGGGCTCAGGGTAGCTGGTCAACATCCAAAGACCGCTTTCTTGAAGCACAAGAAAAGACCGTTCCAACAGGAATGAAGTCGAGGAAGGGAGCCAGATGACCAGCATGGTTAAACAGGGA
The DNA here is from genome assembly GCA_013400115.1 of Rhinopomastus cyanomelas. Taxonomy (NCBI): domain Eukaryota; kingdom Metazoa; phylum Chordata; class Aves; order Bucerotiformes; family Rhinopomastidae; genus Rhinopomastus; species Rhinopomastus cyanomelas. Next base: position 35,525 of record VXBP01007306.1, read on the forward strand.
GCTGCTGGGCAAGCTGAAGAAGAAGAAGAAAGCGTATAGGTCATGGAAGGAGGGGATGGCCACTGAGGGTGATTATAAGGCTCTGGTGAGAGAATGTAGGAATGCAACTTGGAAATAAACCTTGCAAGAGAGGTCAAGGGCCACAAAAAGGGCTTCTTCAAATACATTGCAGGTAAAACTGAAACTAGAGGCAATGTAGGAGAGATAAAGGCTGGTGTCTATAAATATTTGAAGGGTGGGTGTTAGGAGGATGGAGCCAGGCTCTTCTCAGTGTCATCTATTGATAGAATGAGGGGCAATTGGTTGTAAGCTGGAACATAGGAGATTCCACATAAATATGAGAAGGAACTTCTTCACAGTGAGGGTGACAGAGCACTGGAACAGCCTCCCCAGAGGAGGTTGTGGGGAGTCTCCTTCACTGGAGATGTTTAAGACCCGCCTGGATATGTCCCTGTGCGACTTGGTCTAGGTGATCGTGCTGTTGCAGGGGGATTGGACTGGATGATCTTTCAAGGTCCCTTCCAATCCCTGATGATTCTATGATTCTTTTTAATTTCTCAGTTCAGAGTAATGCTGCCCGTTAGTCAAAGCGGGAAGCTTTTGAATCTAAGTAGGTGCTAGACCTGCCTTGCTGTTTAAAATAATCTCTGAATTGATACTGCCTCAGGTATTAAAGACTTCTCTGAACCAAGTGATGCTGATGTCCATGTGAATGTTTGCAAAAGCTGATGCTGAGTGCTTGCTCTCCCCAGCTGTGCAGTTGGTGCTTTTCCCTGAATGGTGAATTTTCAGAGTTAAATGGGACAGACAGAGACAGAGTTTGATGCTGATTGCTAGAGCTTTGGGGTTAGCTCTGGTTTTGTCCTCCAGGCGGGGATGGTGTTTGGGAAAGTGATCTAGTGGCAAGAGTTGAAATGAAAAAGGAGAGGCTGGGAGGCATATTGATCGATTGCCAATGACTGAGGGGAAAGCACTGAAAGGCTGAGGATTAAAAGAAGCCAAAAAACCATTTGGAGAAAGGTAAGCCTGCAGGGCCCAAGGCTCTGTATGGCAGTGGACAAGATGGATGAGGTTATAAAGATACAACTGATTGCTGAAAGAATTGCGCTACAGCGTTGTCAGTGTGATGTGGAGGATGGCAGGTAGAAGCAGAGGAGGACAAAGTCCAAGCACTGGGAATGGAAAGAACGTGCCAGGTTTTGAGATACAGCAAAGGAATTGCCACGCTTGGTAGGAGAACATAAGGCACCCACTTCTCTTGCAGCAGATTTAATGATCAGATTCATTTGGATTTGGCCATTAGCTGTCATCTGGATTTAGCTACTCCTTTAGCTGTGACATTTGTCACCTACAGCATTTAATTGCCCCTCTTAGAACAAGACAGGAAGATTATCTGCATTGTGAACAAAAAGTTCTCGTTGAAAAAACCTCGGTGCACTATTGATGATAACTGAGCTGCTCCTCCTGACTTCAGTGTGTGATTATGAAATAGTGGGATTGAAACAAGGTCTGTTCTGTTTGCTGCCTGTTACACTGGAGAGAGCTGACAGTAATGGGAACATTTCCCCTTCCCTTACCTCCAACAACTCTGGACATGTTCCAAACCCATGAGCCATGGTGGTTTGCCCTTGCAGAAGCAGGCTCCTCTCAGGCAAAGACTTCAAAAAGGGAAAATTATAGGTTGAAAATCTGAAAGAATGGGCTGCACTCTGGAGAAAAATGTGGCGGTGTTGTTATCTGTTATTATCCTAATGCTGGGTTGCTGAGGCTGTCAACATGGGACTGTCCTCAACAAGCACTGTTCAGAAAACAGCCTGAACACTCTTGTGGGCTGAGCGTAGACCAGACAAACGTGATCTGCTGAGCTTGGTTTGTCCTTCTGGATAACTGTTCTGCAACACTAATAAACTTCATGGTTATCTTTTGTGCAGCAACTAAAGATTTAACAGATTTTCTTAGCTTTTCACTGTGTATCTGTTGCAGAGATGGCTGGGAAATGCAGCTGGTGGCTGGGTGCACTTGAAAGCAGACTCTATACAGTTTCACAGAATCACAGAACATTAGAGGTTGGAGGTGACCTCTGATTTCTGTGGCTTCCTCACTACACTCAGCTTTTCAAACACTTTTTGGATCATGTTTCTCATAAATATCACACATTTGTGTGAGGCACCAGAGAGACTGTCTGGGCTCTGCTCACCTGCAGAAGGGTGGAAGATGAGAGGTATGAGGGGACCAGATGCAATTAGTGGAAACTCACTTGAGAATAAGTCTGGGGTAACAAACACAGCAGGAGTTGCAAACAGAAGATGCAAGAGATTTAAAACGAAGAATTGTGGAGAGGGATTTCTGCTGGTTGGGAGAGAAGGAAGTAATTAAGAGAGCCATTGACCTAGAATCACAGACTGTTAAGGATTGGAAGGGACCTTGAAAGTTCATCCATTTCAATCCCTCACCACAGCAGGGTCCCCTAGATCCTGTCTCAGAGGAACATATGCAGGTGGGTTTTAAATGTCTCCAGAGAAGGAGACTCCACAACCCCTTGGGCAGCCCGTTCCAGTGCTCTGTCACCTTCACTGTGAAGAAGTTCCTTGTCATATTGATGTGGAATCTCCTCTATTCCAGCTGACACCCGTTGCCCCTTGTCCTGTCATTGGGTGCCACTGAGCAGAGCCTGGCTCCATCCTTCTGACACCTGTCCTTTCCATATTTATCAACATTCATGGGATCACCCCTGAGTCTCCTTTCGAACAAGTTAAAGAGACCCAGGTCCCTCAGCCTTTCCTCATCAGGGAGATGTTCCACTCCCTTCATCATCTTTGTGGCTCTGTGCTGCACTCTCTTCAGCAGCTCTGTGTCCTTCTGGAACTGAGGGGCCCAGAACTGGACACAATATTCCAGATGCGGTCTCACCAGAGCAATTTCTTTTGTAAGAAGAATTCTGAATGACTTCACCTGAAGGCAGCCTTTAAGCTGGCCTGTGAAAGAACACCGGTGCCATTATTTTGGGTTATGACACCAGCACAGAAGCGTTGGTTATTAAGTGCATTGCTTAATTAAACTTGGGAAAGGTGAGGATGCCTGGTTGCTTCATGCTGTAGGTCAAAGAGACGTTTTAAAACTTCAAATCCCTCTGGAACTTAAAAATCAAAGCTATTCATGTCCCCAGAGTTGAGAGAAAAAAGGTTGGCTGCAGTCGGTGTAATTAAAAACTGGTTTCCAATTAATTTAATTTTAGAATCTGCTTCGTTGTGACTTCCAGAGCAGCAGCAGCAGAGCTCTAGCTGTGTTTTGCACTGTGGTTACAGCAGTTCAGAGTGCATTGTTTGGTTTCTGTGTGTTCTGTAGGCAGGGATTGTTTGGCAGTGATGGGAGCTGGTTGGCTGATGGTCTGGAGCACTGACAAGGCATTTAGTTTGCAATCAGCATTTAACATCTGTGTGTTGAGTGCTTGGACAGATCTGCCTTCTGCTGCTCAGGAGGAGCGGAAGCATCACAAGCTGTAAGGTGACTTTTAGAGTGGAGTTGCTGTCTCTTCCTTAGGTCCCACTCTGTACTGTAGGGCTCCTGTTATCTTAGGACTGTTGGATAATTCCGTGTGTTAGTATGTGAACTAGTGACTTACCGACACTATAATGGGGTGCAAGGGGTGCAGTCTAGAGTCTTTAGCCAAGTGTTCAGCAGTGGATTTTTGTTGAGTATTCTGATTTAAGGGGGAAAAGCTGAAAGCAGAGGCTTCTCTCCCGGTATAAAAAGCCTTTATTCTACCCAATGACAGTTTTATCTTTCACTGGTTTGTTAATTCTCCATCTGTTCTTTGAGCAACTCAGGATGGTCTAGGCCCAGGTGTTACCAAGTAAAGAGTTTGGCTTTGTCATCCAGAATCTTGATCGCAGAATCACAGAACGTTAGGGATTGGAAGCGACCTTGAAAGATCATCTAGTCCAATCCCTCTGCCACAGCAGGACCCCCTAGACCAAGTTGCACAGGAACATATCCAGGTGGGTTTTAAACATCTCCAGAGAAAGAGACTCCACAAACTCCCTGGGCAGCCCCTTCCACGGTTCTGTCAGCCCACCATGAAGAAATTCCTTCTCAGGTTTATGTTGGAACCTCCTGTGTTCCAGCTTACACCCATTGCCCCTTGTCCTATCATTGGGTGCCACTGAGCAGAGCCTGGCTCAATCCTTCTGACACCTGTCCTTTCCATATTTATCAACATTCATGGGATCACCCCCGAGTCTCCTTTCGAACAAGTTAAAGAGACCCAGGTCCCTCAGCCTTTCCTCATCAGGGAGATGTTCCACTCCCTTCATCATCTCTGTGGCTCTGTGCTGCACTCTCTTCAGCAGCTCTGTGTCCTTCTGGAACTGAGGGGCCCAGAACTGGACACAATATTCCAGATGTGGTCTCACCAGGGCAGAGTAGAGAGGAAGGAGAACCTCTCTTGATCTGCTAACCATCCTCCTTCTGATCCACCCCAGGATACCACTGGCCTTCTTGGCCATGGGGGCCCATTGCTGGCTGATGGTCATCCTGCTGTCCACCAGGATCCCCAAGTCCTTTTCTCCTACGCTGATTTTACATATATACCACCCATACATTCATAGCAGGGGGGTGTAAATGTATATACACACATGTACAATTAAAATATACATGCATGTATGTGCCCACACATATGAATGCACGGCATACATGTATATCAGAAGAAGTCTGTGTTGTTCTTGTCTAATCCAATGATGTGTACTTACCATTCTGTTCTGGTTTTTTGCTGATTGTGTGAGTCTGTAACTGTTACTGCAGCAAGTAGCTTGGTCATCAGTACAGGTAATAAAATCAACAAAAGCTCTTTTCTCTGCAGCCTTGAGTAGCTGAAAGTTGGGAAATTTGTGCAAGGTCGGCTTTGTCTGTAATAAAACTGAATCAGAGCTGACAGACAGTTCCCCTTAACCTGATACTGCTTCTTGCAGCTCTTTGTCTTGCTGGATCTGCTTTGTGCTGATGAGAATTCACCTGCCCATGCTGCCCTCACTACACAGCCTGTAGGGCATCGGCCACGAGATGGAGGCTGTTTGTGGTCAGGTGATGTCTGTCACCATAGAAAGAATCCAGATAGAAGTTTGGGAATCGATTGGGAAGAACTGAATCAGATAATGGGTGGATTAACCCTGTGTCTCTGTAACTTTCTCCTAGGGTCACCCTGCTCCTTACAAAACGGTCTCAGCCCGAGCAGCCATTCCATCCACTATACTGCGACTCCCAGCAAGTGCCTTCCAAGATATCTTCCAGAAATACCCTGAAACTCTTGTCAGAGTGGTACAGGTAAGCTTTGCTACTTAGTAGAATTGAGGAGGCTGGGAAATCTCTGTAAGGTCAGAGTCACAAGGGTGTTGTGCTTCAGCAAATTCATCACCCTTTTGCAGATAGGGAACTGTTCAGTACAGCTGCTTTGGAAGGTTTGGGTTGTTTGTGCTGTTCCTCTTAGAGCCCTAGATAAGGTCCCTGTAGGCCCGTTTATATATTTATATAAAAGTTTGTGATGTGGTAACCTCTGGACTCAGCCTGACCCACACTTACATTGGTCCTGCTGGAGTAGAATGTGCTGCCTTGGACTCTGGATCATAGGTTTAAAATGCTTTAGAGTGTGAAAAAGTATGTCACATAGTCTGAAAAAGGACTTCCGTACCCTCAGGAGCTGTTTCTTGAGGAGTGATGTTTTGTAACATTCACAAATTTCCGACTGACATGGGAGTTTCTACTTCAGGAGCAGCTGAATAGAGCCTTTGTGATAGCTGGCCTTTGTGACAGCTTTAAGTTCACCTCTGCTTTGTAGAAGCTTAGGCAGCTCTCAGCTGAGCGCTGCAGGTATGTCCTGTACCTGCTGCAAGTGGAAGCCGGTGCAGGGACCAGTGGATTACCGATTGTGGTTTGGAGGGTGTGCCAATTGCCCTGTGGCCTTGCAGGTGTTGTAGTCCAGCAGGATACAGGAACTCATGAGTCCTCCTGTTTTCCTGTCACTTGTAAATCTTTCTGTCCTTACAAACTGTTAAGGAGGTTGTAGTGAGGCTAGTGCTGGTCTCTTCTCCCAGATTGCTAATGATAGGACAAGAGGAAATGTCCTCAAGTTGCATCAGGGGAGGTTTAGATCTTAGGAAAAAGTTCTTTCCTGAGAGAGTGGCTGGGCACTGGAACAGGCTGCCCAGGGAGGTGGTGGAGTCCCCATCCTTAGAGGTGTTTGAACACCAAGTACCTAGAGCACTTGAGGCCATAGTCTAAGGGTTAGGGAGCTGTTGGGATGAGGGCTGAACTCAATGTTCCTGGAGGTCCTTTCCAGCCAGGATGATTCTGTGGTTCTATGGGTGTCTCATGAGTAACAGCTGAAGCTCCTGATACTGAGGGCTGAGGAGAGCAGATCATTGACTGGATTTCATTTGCTCCATGAGAGCTGAGACAAAAGAGAGGGTGGCATAAGTGTTGGAATGAGCTGCCAGGGCAGAGCAAGCTCAGGAGGCAGTGATGCTGTATGTTAGAGTGCCCAGGCTCTCTGAGTGGAGAGCTGGAATAGTGCCTTTTGAAGGAAGGGTAGAAATGAAAGTCAGTGCCTTCATTTCAGGACCTGTTTATTATTCTTGTTTGCAAAAAACAAAACCCACCATGTGGTGTTTGTTAGTAAAGCTTTGGATTCTTGTGCCATCAAATGACTGTAAAGTCTGTTGTAAATCACTTCAGAGTTGCTTTCAGGTGCTCTGGTCCATAGCTGCATCTAAATGCAGGAACGAGCGTGGGAGAGTTCTAAACCCATTCTTATTGCATCTTGATTTTCCATCTCTAGATCATCATGGTGAGGCTGCAGAGAGTGACCTTCCTCGCTTTGCACAACTACCTTGGCCTGACGACAGAGCTCTTCAGCTGTGTGAGTCTAGGGGGCATTTTACCTGCTCTGCCAGTGCAGCCTGCCTGTGGCTTGGCAGGTTTTGTAATGATAGGACAAGGAGTCATGGTTTGAAGCTAGAAAAGGGCAGATTGAGGATGGATATGAGGAAAAAGTTCTTGAATCTGAGGGTAGGGGATCCCTGGAACAGGCTGCCCAGAGAGGTGGTGGAGGCCCCATCCCTGGAGTCATTAAAAGTCAGGCTGGGTGGGGCTATGGGCACCCTGGTCTGGTGAATGATGGCCCTGCTTGTTGTAGGGGAGTTGGACTGGATGCCCTTTGGAGGTCCCTTCCAACTCAACACATTTTGTGATTCTGTATTAATTTAGTGATGACAGTACTTGAGAAGCAAGGTATTTGTTGTAACCAGCCCATAAAATCTACGGTGGTGTGGGCATACATCAGAGCATTTCAGTACTCCTGGCATTTTCTGGTGTTACTGAGTCACTTTACTTGTAACAGCTCAAAGGATGAGTTACTCCTGGTAGAGAGGAACTGGTCAGGGAATGCTTAAATGAACTGGACACCTGTTATTCTGTGGGGCATGATGGGATGCACCTCAGAATGGTGAAGAAGCTGACAGCAGTCACTGCAAGGCCACTCTTGATAATCTTTGACTTTTCACTGCAATGAGGAGAAGTGCCCCAGGGTCAGTGCAGGGTCTAGTCCTGTTTGATGTGTGATCTATGTTTGCCTTTTCCACCTTTCTTCCTGCAGCAGAGCCAGGCCATCCCACTCATCTCGGTGACAAGTTTAACATCTGGAGGAAATTTGAGCAAAGCAGCAAAAAGACCGGTGTCTAGTGTAACAGAGGAAGATCGAGGAGAAAAGTTTGAGAAAACAGCTGGGGATGCCCTGGAAATGGGTAACGTTACTGGAAATGTGTGGGAACTATCCTTGTGCCTAGGTGTTGTGCTGTTGTCAGAGGATTTGCATTGAATTAGTCAGTAGGGATTGTCTTAGACCAGTTTCAGCTGTGAAGACCTTGGATGGTCTCTGCTTTATTAGGAAATTATTACTGTGATATCAATGATACTAGGGTTTGAGGTGAAAAAAGTGTCTCTCAGTGTTGGCTTCTTAGAAGGAGCTCTGAGAATTCTGCCTTCTAGATATGAGCAGGAGAATTGCTGGGGGTTTGTTATGTGGGCTTTAGGTTGAACTGTGGGTATGGAAGCTAAACCTGGACAAATAGATTGACTTGAATTTTGCCTGAAAGAATAACTTTTATTATATCAAAGCAGCAGTCCTTAACAGTGCTGTTTCAAAACCTTTGCACAGCCTTTAAGAAAGTTGTACAAGTAGGTAGTGAGAGGTTCTTGCTCAATTCATTTATTCTATTAGGTAGCACCTTGTGTTTACCTTCATGTAACTGTTGTTTCTAAATTCCAGATACCTTGAAGGTTTCTGAGCACTCAGAGCATATCTTCAGAAGAAGCCTTTCCTCCCCTCCCTACGCAGGGTCTGCAGAGACTTCTAGTAAGTAGTGCTTAGCAAAATCGTGGTGGTAGGTACTGTGACTAATCATATGGGGAAGACGTGTGCTGTGTGCAGAGCTGGGTGAGCTAATCACCTGGTTGTGGTAAGTAATCATCTTGCAGTCTTGCTGTTTCCTAACCCATTTGTCACAGATGTATTTTCTGAAGTTAGAAATGTACTGTGACTGAAGAGAGCACTCCCTTGCTGATTTCAGTAGCAGTGGGGAACAGACTGTCATTTGGCTACTGAGAGACCTGCAAATGAAGAGCTTTTATTAATTGATGTAACTGAACCAAGCTGAGTTGAAGCACAAGATGACACACTGTTCTTGCTTGGCTGATTGTCCCAGAGAGCACATTGCATGGCTCTGCTGCTTTTAGAGGAATGGTTTTTCAAGTGGGTAATGAAGGTGATTTATCATTGACTGCTTTGATGAGACAGTTATGAGGCTGAGCTGCTTTACTGCTGCAGCATTTGTTTCAGTGAACTTCTGTCATCTCCTATGCAGACACTTTCTCTAAGCCAGCTCTTTGGGTCAGCTTTATGTTCCAGGTAGAGAAACTAGAACTTGAGTGAGTCTTTCATTAGCTACATGCCAGATTAACCATCTTGAAGTAATTGTAAGGTCATGCTCAGGTCTGGCCCTCATTATGAGGATATTGTTTGTAGAGAAGTCATGTGCAGTTTCAGCAGGTACCCAGGATGTGTTAAGATACATGTACTGCTTATGTTGGCTATTAAATGGCTGAAGAGGTTAAGGACATACTCTGAGATGTTGGAGAGAAGGAATGGGACTAGAGAGAAGGTTGAGGGATCCCTCAGGATTGCAAGGTTTCTGCAGTGTAAGTTTAATACTTACTGCTCTCAGATTGAGTGGATGGGGTGTAGCAAAGAGCAGAATGGGTAATTCCTTCGCTTCTGTTTGACAGTTGATTTACTTCCTCTTCAATCTCTGTTGTGCAAACATACAGTGTGCCAGCTACACTTTTTCATAACTTCTATACTGCAGCCCAGAGGGATTGATGTGACAGAAGTAGATGATGAGTGGATTGTCTTTCTGAACGAGGGAAACAGATAAAGGGGAAGTACTGCCTTTATTTTCATACATGTTAGGTGGTTTTGCACTGTGTATGGTAAAAGGTACCAGCAGACTTAGTTCAGAGGTGAACGAAGTAGTGCAGTAACCATTTTACCCCCAGGTAAATAAAAGCAGTTCTGTGAGATCTGCCTGTGCAGCCCTGCAGCACTCTGAGGTGGAGTCCACACGTCATCTTAGAAACTTTTCTGTGGAAGGGTCCCTGCACCCTTCACAGTGAATGAGTGTTTGTCCTTCCTTTCTCCTTTTGTGTGACCTGAGAGCTATGTTGGGCTGTACCGAGCTTGTCAAAGAGAGGAAATGAATTTTTACTGCCAGAGGGAGTGTGTCTAATTGGGGTAATTAAGATTTTCCTCATTTAGCAAGGCTGATTCCTGTCCCCTGCACTGAAGTTATAGTCACTTACATGCAGAGTATCTTGATGTCTGTCATAAAAAGATCAAGCGCTTGCTTCAGACTTCGCTCGCTCCTGTGGCCTGTATTCAGACTCCATGAGAATGCGTATTATGTCTGTTACTGATTCAGAGAAAAGAAGTCTATGACAGTGTTGCTAGCTCAGCATGTATTTCAATTGCCTAGACTGTTAGAATTAACAGAAACTGCTAAATATGATTTTGAGGAAAATGTTTTTGTCTCAGTTGTTCGTGGGGTCATGGTGTCACTTGTTCCTCTGGTTTTGTATAACTGTCTAATCTGAGACAGAGCGGCTGCATAGATGAGGAAAGATAATCCAGTGACTTGGGCTACTCTGCTTTTAAAGTGTATCAACCATTGATGTGCAGGGCTGGAGGACAAAATTGAAAAAAAACAGTGGTTTGCATCAGCAATAGTGGGGCCAGCGGGAGTAGGGAGCTGGTTGTCCTTCTGTTTTGGGCATTGGTGAGGCCCCACCTCATGTACTGGGGTCAATTCTGGGCACTTCAATGGAAGAAGGATGTTGAAGGGCTGGAGTGGATACAGAGAACAGCAGTGGAGCTGGTAAAGGGCCTAGACACCAAGTCTGATGAGGAGTGGCTGAGGGAGCTGGGTCTGTGTCCTCTGAGGAAGAAGAGGCTGAGGGGAGACCTCATCACTCTCTACAGCTACATGAGGAGACACTAGAGAGGTAGGTGCTGGTCTCATCTCACAGGTCATTAGTGACAGAACAAAAGAGAAGGGCCTCAAGCTGCCTCAGGGGAGGGTCAGGCTGGACAGTAGGAAATGTTTTTTTGCTGAAAGTCAGACATCGGAACAGACTGTCCAGGGAGCGGGTTGAGTCACCATCCCTTGAGGTGTTTAAAGATCATTTAGATGTGCTTAGAGATCTAGTTTAGGGGTGAACTTGGTAGACTTGGGTTAATGTTTGGACATCATGACCTCAAGGGTCTTTCCAGCTTGGAGGAGTCTGTGTGTGTGACAGAACTTCTCACCTCTATTCTTCCTGGCAGTCCATGTTCCCAGTGTAGTTTTGTTTAGGTTAACTAGCAATTCTTTTTTAATTGGTTTATTTTTTGGGTTTGTTTTATCAAGAATTAAGAGAAGCTGCTTTTCCTTATTCAAACGTCAAGTGTCTGCAAACCTAGAGCACCTGTGCAGCAGCACAGGACCACCCACATGAGAAAAAACAGGTAGTTGAGCAAGTGAGCACTTGGAAGGAAGAAGGCAGCTAAAGGCCATCCAGGGCCCATATCAGCAGCCATTGTTTTTGCAGTGACTTCCATCCCAGCAGCGTGTGGGATACCAGCGAGTGTGTGTTCATCAAACAGGATTGCATTCTCCTCTCCAGTTTGCCTTCTGTTCTCTTGACTCAACAGTTCTAGTTAAAGCTTGTTCTGCTATATCTTTTCTGTCTCCAGTTTGAGCAACAAGACAGTTTAATTAATTGCTGTGTGGGAAGCTAATCTCTGTGCTTCTGAGCTGGAGACTTCTGCTTTGAATAGAAGTCTAGCAGACAGAAGCTTCTAGTCTTAGAATGCCTCCTTTTTTTCCTCTCTGTTTTTTTTCCATGTGAAGAACTATGTAGAGGACACTTTTCATGCCCACATGCCTAATACCAGTTTATTTAGGTTTAACCTAAGCAGTGTGTCTTTAGATCCAAGCATACTTGGTGTATTGGGGTTTAAGAAGAATGCTGATGCTGAGTGGTGAGACAGCATAACTGACAGGTAGTCAAAGCGGCTCGTAGAGTGCTTGATGCTGCTGGTTCTACTATTCCAGCTTGGTTTTTTGTTCATAACTAACTCAGGGTCTTTAATGTTGCGGTACAGATGAGCTGAGTATCATCAACAGCTTTCTGTCTTCTTCTGCTGTATGTTTTTTGTTTTGCTGATGACAATCTTTGGGTCAACTTGTTTGGTTTCTTATTTGGAGGCTTTAGTGATGCTCTGAACCCAGTGGCACCTGTGGGTTTACAACATGTAGAGATTAGTTCATGTTCGTAGGTAGCATGGGAACGAGTACTCAGACACATCTGGGCCACTGGGATTCTTTTCTTGTCCTAGCTGGGATGAAGATAAGAGTCAAAGCTCCTTCTGAAATAATGTAATTCTATTTCTAAACTTAAATGTATAGACAGCCCTTCGTGGGAGGGTCACGCTTTCCTGGGGCCATATGGCACAAGCACAGCTCCGTGTTTACAGAAGTCAGCTTCCAAAGACAGGGACAATCATAGAGAGCAGGGAAATGGGGCAAGGATTTGGAATTAAAACTTTGATCCCTTTTAGAGTTTCTTACAGAATTCAATGGTCAGGAAAAGCAGTTGCTTTTCCTAAGGGCCCATCCTATTTTTGAGCAGCAATTTGTATATGAAAAGCAGAAGTGTTAAGAACAGTGTAGTAGCAGAAGGAAAAAAGGCTTAAGGGAGAAAATGTGAACTTTTCTGAATACAAGATACTTTTGAGCTCTGTTAAGAATTAGTTAGAAGTGTTTATGGATTTGTTTGTTAAAGGAAATTGTAGTTACTACATGATTCTAATGTAAATCATCAGGCTGATCTGTGGGTATCTATTCACAGTCCTTCAGTAGGAAAGATTTCCCCAGGTATGTCTGTGTTATTGATTATCTCTGGTGAGTTCCTGGAAGGCAGATGAGACAGCCAAAGAGCTAATATAATTAAGATGTGTTAAAACTGGGAAGTAAGGAATTCAAATTCATGAATTCAGCAAACGAGACCTGTAAAGAATCCCTTATCTGTCTCTCAGCACAGGGTGTGAGTTGAAAAGTCAGACAAATTGCAGAAAAGATCTGAAATTATTTTGGACATTGCAGGGGGGATGCTCTCTGTGTAGGGGCTTTAATGAGTTGCTGAGCACAATTTCTGCTAGTTTGCAGATGACCCCAAGCTGAGTGGTGCTGTTGATAAGCTGGGGGGGGGTGTGAGGTCATCCAGAAGGACCTGGACAGGCTGGCGAGGTGGGCCCAGGGGAACTCTCTGAGGTTCAACAAGACCAAATGCAGGTTCCTGCCCCTGAGTCAGAACAATCTGCACTGTCAATACAGGCTGGGGGAGGAGGGAGCTAGTCCTGAGGAGAAGGACCTGGTGGGTACTGGTAAACAAGAAACTGCACAGGAGCAGACAGTGTGCAGTTTCAGCCCAGAAGGCCAGTTGCATCCTGGGCTGCATCAGAAGCCTGGCCAGCAGATGGAGAGAGAGAATTCTGCCTGTCTGCTCTGCTCTGGTGAGACCTCACCTGCAGTTCTGTGTTCAACTCTGGAGCCCCCAGTACAGGAAGGGCAGGGACCTGAGGAAGCAGGTTCAGGGGAGGTCATGAAAATGACCAGGGGGCTGGAGCTGCTCTGCCATGGGGACAGACTGAGGGAGCTGGGGTTGCTTTTTCTGCAGAAGGCTCCATAGTGACCTGATAGCAACCTTCCAGTCCGTGAAGGAGGCTGCAAGAGGGCTACAGAGGGGCTATTTATGAAGGTCTGGAGTGACAGGACAAGGGGCAATGTTTTCACATCAGAGAAGGGCAGATTGCAATGGACTGTTAAGAAATTTTTGAGCAGGAGTGGGGTTGAACACTGGAAGAGGTTGTCCAGGGAGGGAGTGGAGACCCCATTGCTGGAGATATTCAAGGTGAAGCTGGACAAGGCTCTGGGCAACCTGATCTGGTTGAGGATGTCCCTGTTCCCTGCAGGGGTGTTGGACTGGATGACCTTTGGAGGTCCCTTCCAGCCCAGGCTGTTTTGTGGTTATGTAATGTCCTTATGAAAGCTCTTGCAATATTTTGGATATACAAAAAGTTCTTTGGTTTGGGGGAGAAAAGCTTAATAAGAATAGTTTCCTGAAAGCTTCAAGAAAATTGATTTGGTGGATTTGCTGCTAATCTTCACATTTGCTTGCTAATCTTCAGATCTGAATGGCTCTGGTTTGTCTACCCCAAAAGAATTACTGCAGTCTGTATGGGAGTGGATGTGGGAATTCTGGAATGTGTTGTACACATTAACAAAATGAGGAGGTTAAAGTTACCATTTGGATCTTGCAAGCCAAGAAGAACTAGGGAATAAATAAGAATATGAAGAGACCATTTTATCCTCAGCTTCAGAAGCAGAAAAACCAAACAAGTTGCTCAGCTTCACAAACTGTCTGCTCTTTCTGTAATACTGCTCAAACTGAGATTGTTTGTTCCCTTATAGATAATTCCAGCAGTGCAAAGTCAGACATGGACATGGCCTACGAACGAGCAAGAGTGCACTTTGGCTCTGAGGACACTGGAAGCAGCCCCATTGTGAGCAAGGTAGGTCATCTCAGCAAGCCCAGCACCCTTCTCCTGTGCTTCCTTACATTGCTGTTCTTCATATGATTTAAATGTTTTTCTTTCTTGAAAATGCTGCCCTTGCAGCTCTGTTTGAGTTGTGACATTTGCTCTTCTTGTGGGGGCATGTTTTCACTTAGAGTTGTTTCAGGAGGTTTTGTTGACTGTTGAGGCTTTTAGTGCAGCTCTTGAAACTCTGCAGGTTCCCTTGCCAGGTGGTGGGAAAGCACTGCTGCAGCTCCTTCACTGCACCCTCAGAGTCAGGAGAAGGAAGGTCACACCCTGCTTTATGAGCAAGAACTACTTTGCAGCAAGGGATTAAAAACAGCCTGATGACTCCCTGGGTTTCACTCCTGATTTACAAATCACTTTCTTTTTGTGATCCGCTTTTTACCAGCTGGCAGCTAGGAGCACAGCAGTGGGAATTACAGACCTGCAGCCCCAAATCTGAAGAGAAGCTGTGGCTTACACTGACCTTGACAGACTTTTTATGTCTTTTCCTCCACCTCTGTATAAAGAGTTAAACAAGTTATATCAAACTGAGAGCTGCCCAGTTTCTGGCAAGTCTCGTATTCCTTGCTTTCCCAAGCTCTGCTGAGTAACTTTGTTTGACCCAAGTGTCAGGCTTTGCAGAAAAATCCAAGGCTAACGAAGTTAACAAGCTGTTGCTGTTTTGCAAACCTTGGGGGTTTTTTGCTCTCCACCAGTTGTGGAGGATAGAGAACAGGTGAAACAGCAAGTTAAACCATTTAAACTCTGTGTTGTTTATCTGTTCTTCGCAGTCAATATTGAAGAAGACTGTGACAGTGACAGAGACTCCTTCAGCAGTTTTCCATTACAGCGCTGCACACGATTCCTGTAACAGCAAACATATTGATGCCATCGTTGAAGCAGCAAAGAAAGACCTTTCAACCTTGATGAAACTTGATGTAAGTTATTGCAGGAAGAAATGGCTTCGGTTTTCCTTTTCACCTCCCTCCGACAGGCACTGCAGTAAATTATCTCCCTGGCATATTGTAGAGGAGCTGAATGGTTTATTCTCTGCTTTGCTGAAGTTATTAGCAGGGCTGAAATAAATCTGAGTTATTCTGCCTTTTGAAAAGACCACACTGCAGTGCACTGTGTGTCTCACTGTGCACAGGCTGATCCATGGGAGAAGAAGACATGCAGTTTCTGCTGCCTTGTCACTTCATCTGCTGTGTGAAGTTGTGTAAAGGTGTTCATGTGGTTACTGAGTCCACTAATCCTGTTGGATTAGCACCTTCTGGGCTTGTTTGGCTTCTGGAACTGAATCTCTGTGTTTGGCCAGTGGCTGTGGGTGTGTTTCGTGGCTGAGTGACTGCCCTGTGCCCATGCCAAGTTAAATGCTTGGTGCCCTCCTCTTCATCATTATTGATGGTAGGTGATACTGCTTGTCACTCTTGTGTTGTAAAAATGAATGGAAATGCTTGTTTTCATAATTCTTGGGATTTCAGTGACAATTCATTGGGGTGTGTGCTTACACAGCTCATCAGACAGTTCGGGAAAACTGAGTGTGTGTCTACATCAGTCACAGATATCCAAGTCTCATTACAGCATTGACTTCCATTACTTAAGTCTGTTGATGCTTCCAGAGGTCCGGGCACAGCTACTGCAGCTGCCTCTGCCAGCATTTTAGCATAAAGATCTACATAGTAATAAAAGTAAGGTGTTCACTTCAAACTTAGAGCAAAGAAGCATCTGAAAGTATGTAGCCAAAAGCTAGAAATCTCATTTAAAGGTGAGATTACCCCAGCTCTCTCTGCTGTGGAGACAGACTGAGAGAGCTGAATTTGTTCAGCCTGAAAAAACTCCAGGGGGACCTTTATAGCAACCTTCCAACACCTGAAAGAGGCCTGGTCAGAAGGCTGGGTAAGACTGTTCCGAAGGGCAGGGAACGATATGGTGATGTGTCATGGTTTGAAGCTGGAAAAGGTAGACTGAGGCTGGGCAGGAGGAAAAATTTCTGGCATCTGAGGGTGGGGGAATCTGTGGAACAGGCTGCCCAGAGAGGTGGTGGAGGCTCCATCCCTGGAGCCATTCAAGGTCAGGCTGGATGGGGCTCTGGGCAATCTGGTCTGGTGAGTGATGGACCTGCTTGGTCACATCACATTCTGTGATTCTATGATTCTAAGGTCAGTGTTGAATTTTCTGTGCAGGATAACAAACCTTGATCCTTCTTCAGGCAATGGAAGAAAAATTGTAGTATGCTTCAAATATTTGTTTCGAAGGGAGAAAATTAATTCAGTGAGTTCTTCTCTTAAAAAAATAGCTCAGATGTTTTATCTTAGCTGGCTTGAGGCATTTTCAGTTATACTTTTTCAGAGCAGCCAATCAGTGTGAATAAAGTTGATGTTGACAGATGGTGGTGGTGGGGTTTTTTTGATTGTTAGGTTATAGGGATAGGTTGCTTTTTCTTGTTTAATGAGACAGAGAGAGGAGGGGCTAATTTACTCCAGGACAGAGGCAGAATTATTTCAAATGACCTTTAAGTATCTGTCTTCAGGATAAAATTCTATTTTCATTTGTCCCCTCTGTTTTAAATAACTGAAATTCCTTGTCAGAAGTGGCTTTCAGCCTCATACAGCTTTCATGTTCCCAGCCTTATCTGCAGTTAGAATGTAAGCATTACACAGTGTTCCCAGGCATGTCTCCTGCCTCAGTTACAAGGGATTTTCCTTTGAAACAAAGTAATTATCTGGTGCAGTTAATTATTGCTCATCAGTTATAAGTGGTTTGTGCTTTCGCATCTGCATCGTAAACCTCAGCTCATTTATTACAGTAACACAAAGAAACTTGCTGTGAAAGGATTTTGTTGAGCTAGAGGCTTCTTTTCCTAAAAGCTCATGGCTGCAGGAGACTGCATTGAATCAGTGCAGGGCTGTTTAGCTCAATCCCTGGACCTGCATAACGCTAAGCCTGGGTTTGCTGGGCTTGCCTGTTCAAGAGATGAGATACTAGATGGGGTGATTCTTGCCTGTGATCCAGTTTAACTTTTTCATTGCTGAACAGCACAGAAAAGTAGGATTTCAAGGACTGTTTGGAGGTCATGCAGTCTCTTCTCATGCCGAAGGCAGAATCAAATATTGTGAAGTCATTTCTGGCTGAGGATTCTGGCTAAGCTGTTCATAAAGGTCTCTAATGATGATGACTTCACACCTTTGTGTGCCATCTATTCCAGCACTTAGGTAGCCTTGGACATGAAAAAAACCTTTGCAGCAGTTTTTGTTAGGATTAACGCAGCCAGAAAAAAACTCACTAAGTAGAGCTCATTATGGAGCTTGTGCTCCCTTGCTGTGAGATACTTGGAGATAAAACTTGAGGAATGGGTGATCCTCTGCAACTGTAAATGTAGGAATATAGGAAAAGATAATAGAAATTAGTTGAGTTGATACTGCCAAACCAAAATATTTTGACAGGTGCTTGTCAGGTTCTGTGCATTGGATCTATTCCCGTGAAACAGATTTGCTGCACTAAAACTATTTTTTGATGAAAGTCTGTTCTGTTTGTTGGCTGTAGGTGTAAGGAATAATTTCACTTTTGCTGATTATTTCACTCGCTGGGGTTTTTTTCAACCAAAAGTGAAAAGAGGAAAAAATCTGGCCTAACTACAGCAGCAAAACATTTACATGTCAGCTGTGTTGTTTTCCTGCTGCAGTCAGTTTAATGCCTGTGGGCAGACTGTGCTCTGCTGCTCGTGCTGGATTGTGGGTTACTGTGCTCGTGGCTGTCTTGATTTCAGTGGTTCTGGCTCTGTGGCAAAGTGCTGGGCACAGTGGGGTCTGGCTTTGCCTTGCAGAGGTTAAGTTGTGAGGCTGGGGGATGAGGGATTGGAGAGTGGCCTGGCAAGGGGGGACCTGGCAGTACCTGGTGACGACTGGCTGAACAGGAGCCAGCAGGGTACCCAGGTGGCCCAAAAGGTCAATGACATCCTGGCTTGGATCAGCAATAGTGTGGCCAGCAGGACTAGGGATGTCATTCTCCCCTTGCCCTGTGCACTGGGGAGGCCTTACCTCGAGTACTGGGGTAAGTTGTGGGCCCTTCTCTTCAAGAAAGAGATTGAGGGACTATAATGAGTCCAGAGGAGCAATGAGGCTGGGGAAGGGACTAGAAGGAAGGCTGATGTGGAGAGGCTGAGGGAGCTGGGGGTCTTTAGCTTGGAGAAGAGGACACTCAGGTGAGATTTCTCCCTCTCTACAACTTGTGAAGGGAGGTTGTAGTCAGGTGGGGTCAGGCTCTTCTCCCAGGCAACCAGCACCAGGATAAAATGGCAGGGCCTGAAGCTGCCAGGGGAGGGTTAGGTCGGATGTTAGAAAGCCCTTCCTTCTGGAAAGGATGATCAGAGCCTGGAGAGGACTTCCCAGGCAGTGGTGGAGTCCCCATCCCTGGAGGTGTTGAAGGACAGCCTGGCTGTGGCCCTTAGTGCCCTGGTCTGGCTGATGGGATGATGTTAGGTCCTAGACTGGTCTGTATGAGCTCAGAGGGCTTCTCCAGCCTCAATCATTCTATGATTCTGTATTGGGACTGCACTGTCATGCTTCAGTGTAATGCAAGATTCTTGTGACTGAGCCTGGGCCTAGCCCAGACATAATCAGATAATGATGTGTTGAGTTTTGGAAGGCTTGCTAATTTGAGTGAAGGTTTTGCCCAAGCAAAGGTGGCCTAAAGCACTGGGTCTTGATACTGAGTACGTGGAACACCAATTTGTATGGTATTTCTTTCCATTTGAGATGGAAAGAAAATTGTCTCCGTGCCTATTGATTGTCTGGGTTGTGCCCTCGGGATTATGGTGGTGACCAGTTTTGGAGCTGGAAAGGCATGTTCTGAGCTGCTGATCAACTTCTCTTAATCAGCTGTTTGCTATTGCAAGGGCTTGGGGTTGAGTCCAAATCAAGTGCAGGCGTTTGCATAGACCTTCCCTCCCATGAGCTGTTCTGTCGGGTGGAAAATGCCCATTGCCCTATGCAATCCCCACGTATATGTGCACAGGAATTCATTCTTTTGGGGAAGCTCTTGGTCTACAGCAGGGGTTCTCAAACTTTTTAAACAGGGGAGCCGGTTCACTGTCCCTCAGTCACTGTCGGGGGCCGGGCTATAGTCTGGAAAAAAATGAACAAATTCCTATGCACATTGCACATATTTTATTTGTAGTAGTGCACAAGAAACAGGAAAAAGAATGCGGTACTTAAAATGAAGAACAATTGTAACCAACAAAAACAAATAATATTTCAATGTGGACTATGGGCCTGCTTTTGGCTAATGAGATGGTCAATGTTAGGTTCCATATTTGTCACTGCTAGTCGTAGCAAGTGATGCAAGTGTTCATCAGTTAGTCTGGATCTGATTGGATGATTCAGATGTTTCATTCGGGAAAAAGTCTGCTCACAGACATAGGTGCTGCCAAAGACAGTTGCGATTTTGAGTGCATGGTTCCTGAGATTATGATATGTCTCTGAGGGGGGAGATGCAGAGAAATTAGTAAGGCTGCTTGATTTGAATGCATCTTTCAGCGAGTCACAAGTCTGTAGTTCGGCCAATTCCATTTGGTAAATCAGATCAACAGTTTCAATGTCAACAGAAAATGGGTTCCGGAAAAGCTGCATGTCCTGCTCATGGAGCTCTTTAAATCTAATTTGAAACTCCTTTTGCACCATTTCTAGTACATCCATACACGTTTTGTTTGGGAATGCAACTGCTGGTTTGTGCTGCCTGGCTTGTCCTGCCTGGGAGCTGGAGGGAGGGAGGGAGAGGTGGGGGAGTCACCCACCTCACTGATGGCTGCCGTCCCCCTCCTCAGCCCAGCCACGCGGTTGGCAGGAAGTCATCTGCGTCTGCTCGGTT
>VXBP01007306.1:55674-125598 GCA_013400115.1 Rhinopomastus cyanomelas
AATACAAAACCCATGCACTGTATTTTAAAGAGGTTCAAGCGCTTACAGAATTGTCTGTTTTTCCTATTTGCTGTGTTTGGTGCTTTCTCACATTCTTGGACCTTGGCACATGCACAGACAACTGAACTGTACCTCTGTCACTGTCTTTTCCAGGATCCTTCGTTGTTGAATGGCAAAGTGACGCTGCATCAGGTTACTGCTGGGACTGTGCTGTCAAGGCAGGGAGATCAGGTGAGAGAGTATCACCAGAGAGCAAAGACAACGTAACTTTGGCTCAGTCTTTCCCCCACCAGAAGGTATAAATGTGCTCATAAGTAAAAATGCTCACCTGACCTCTGCCAAGCTTTCCCCTCTCAATGTGAACCAGTCCCTGCTCTCAGCCTTTCTTGGTGCAGGGGGTAGCAGGCTAGCCAGAGTGGAGATTGAAGAGCAGCGTAGGAGAAAGGGACCTGGGGGTCCTGGTGGACAGCAGGATGACCATGAGCCAGCAGTGTGCTCTTGTGGCCAAGAGGACCATCAGCATCCTGGGGTGGATCAGAAGGGGGCTGGTTAGCAGATCGAGTGAGATTCTTCTCCCTCTCTTCTCTGCCGTGGTGAGACCACATCTGGAGTATTGTGTCCAGTTCTGGGCCCCTCAGTTCAAGAAGAACACGGAGCTGCTGGAGGGAGTCCAGCATAGGGCAATGAGGATGATGAAGGAAGTGGAGCACCTCCCTGCTGAGGAAAGGCTGAGGGAGCTGGTCTTTTTAGCTTGGAGGAGACTGAGGGTTGTCCTCATTAATGTTGATAAATATTTGAAGGGTGGGTGTCAGGAGGATGCAGCCAGGTTCTTCTCAGTGTTGTCTAGTGATAGGACAAGGGGCAATGGTTGTAAGCTGGAACATAGGAGGTTCCACATAAATATGAGAAGGAACTTCTTCACAGTGAGGGTGATGGAGCAGTGCAACAGGCTGCCCGGGGGGTTGTGGAGTCTCCTTCTCTGGAGATGTTTAAGACCTGCCTGAAAGTGTTCCTATGTGACGTGGTCTACATGATCCTGCTGTGGTACAGGGATTGGGATAGATGATCTTTCGAGGTCACTTCCAATCCCTAATGATTCTATGATTTGGTACCTGTCTGCTTTCAGCTCTTCTCTGCCTTCACGAAAAGGTCTGCAGTATTGTACCTCCCTTCTTCCTCTGCCTGTTCTCATGCCCCGTGCTGGAGGCTTTAAATGATGTCACTGAGTTGCAACAAAGCATTTTTTTCTCCCGATACAACAGAAACCCACTGTTATTTCTCTAGAGCAAGGCGTGTTTAGGGTAGCACGAGCTTAATTGGTAATAATGTTGTGTAAATATTACCAGCTTACGTAAAGCACCTGAAGGGCAGCTCTAACTGCAGTGCTGCTGCCTTCTACTCTGCTGAACTGACGTGTCCCTTTGTAATGCTCTTGTGATCACCCCATTATCTCCAGTTGCAGGTCCTTAATGCTGTGCAGTTGTAGAGATACAGCCTTCATTTTTCATAGCTCTACAGGAAGAAAGACGTTTTCCAATATTGTCGCTGCTTAGTTTTAAATATTCATAACCTGCTTTTAATAATTCACGGTTGTCTTCTTCTATCACCCAATTGTTCAAACACCAAAGGGAGCTCTCTGGAGCACAGATCGGTCATGGTAGGGCTGGTGCACTGCTAATTGCTTTTAAAATCATTGGAGGGTTAATTGAGCTCTTTCTTCCATTTTCTCCAGGATGTTAATGTTTGCTTTGTGGTCTCGGGGATGCTCCATGTGTACCAGCGAAAGATAGACTCGGAGGAGGACACCTGCCTCTTCATTACCCACCCAGGAGAACTCGTAGGTCAGCTCGCTGTTCTCACTGGGGAGCCACTGATTTTCACCATCAAGGCCAACCGAGACTGCAGCTTCCTGTCCATTTCCAAGTCTCACTTCTATGAGTGAGTTCTTCTGTAATTGAATGATTTTTTTTATGGTCCTTGTGAACAAACGTGGATGGGGGTTGTGTGGGGGGCGTAGTGCATGCCACAGCAAACCATACAGCTTGTGTGAGAGCTTGAAGTGCCCAGATGAGTGCTGACCCTTCTGTCAGATGGTAGTGCTGGGGATGTGGTGATAGTCAATATTAAATAGCTCCTTTGTGCCAGGTTTGTAGAGCACTTAAAGCAGCGAGGTGTAATTTATGACGTAAGACTTAGATACTTCAAGTAAGAAAGTGTGGGTAGAGCCTGTGCTTGGTTGGGTTAAGTGCTGCTTGGCCAGGCCCTTCCTCTTGGATTTGATGTTCCTTTTTGCTGGAGAACCACCCCAGTTCAGTTTCCAGACACGGCCCAGGCTGTTAGGTGTGTTACAAATGTTTGATCTTGATGTGACTCTGGGTTTTCAGTGCTTGCTGATAGAAGAGGTCAAAGAATAATGTCCCTGTGCCAGACAAGGGTCATTTCTGAGCTCTGGAAGTAGCCATGACTTGTGCCTTAATGCTTGAAGGGGGATGCAGGTATTTCTTAGGTGAAACCCCACCATGATGACTGGTTAGCCTGTTGTCCACGATGAACAGCTAATGGCCTTAATCTATGCCATCCTATTATTAAGATTTACTGCTTAAGATCACACACAGTTTGCATCAAATACTTGTAGTTCGTAGTCTAAACTCCTTTTCCATCTTCTGCTTGAATGTGCCAGCAGCTCTGTGTTAGGTCCAGGACCTTTTTCATAGGTTCATAAAATGTGTTGAGTTGGAAGGAACTTCCAAAGTCATCTAGTCCAACCCCCTGCTCTGAGGCTTTATTTTCTCTTTAGGCCATCGTTCCATTGTAATTCTCTGTGCAATGCCAACAATGGGAATTACTTAGGAAGTCGGTATTCCTCTTCAGCCCTACCAGAGACTGTTCTGGCCGAAGGCTGCTTGCTTTTCTCAGCCATGTGCTGCACTCATCTGCTGTGTTTTTCTAAGTCTGTGCAGTGGATGCCAACTCTTTGATCCAGTTTCTGAGAGATGTTCCCCACTTGGCCAGTCTGTGCAGTATCAGATCTATTTCTTCTAAGCTTCTGCTTTTTCCTTCTTTTTCCTTGTACTGCCGTTTTCCTACTGGTTTCTGGCTCTAAATTTCATTGTCATCTCAGCTGACCAGATTCCATCTCTTCCTCTTTTTCTGATTGTGTTTTGCTAATCCAGATTCACTCATTTTCCTGAATTTTCTCTTCTTGCTCAATAATTGAATTGTCTCATTTATTCCAATTTAGCTTTTTGCATCCATTAGCTCCTTAGCAGTGAGTGATCTCAAAGCAGACAGTTAACACCCCTTCAACATTTTTGAGACCTTTCCAAATGATTCTTTTTTTTCTTTCAGAAGTCTGTAACCAGTTCTCTGCAGTTTGAGCTCTGTGATTTTTTCCAGCATTCCGTCTCCACAATTTCCTGTGAAACTCAAGCTTTCTGTACTTGTACCTCCCGTTCTCTTATTTAAAACTGTCATTGCATAAAATCATTGAGAAGCAGAAACAAGAAAAGCTTCTTGACCACAGTATCATAGAACATTAGGGATTGAAAGGAACCTCAAGAGATCATCCAGTCCAATCCCCCTGCCAGAGCAGGGTCACCTAGACCAAGTCACACAGGAACATGTCCAGGTGGGTTTTAAATGTCTCCAGAGAAGGAGACTCCACAACTCCCCTGGGCAGCCCCTTCCAGTGCTCTGTCATCCTAACTGTGAAGAAGATCCTTCTCATATTTATGTGGAACCTCCTATATTCCAGCTTACACCCATTGCCCCTCATCCTGTCACTAGATGACATTGAGAAGAGCCTGGCTCCATCCTCCTGACACCCACCCTTCACATATTTATCAACATCAATGGAGTTTTGTTCCAAATTCTGTGCTTATGGTCCTTCAAGTCTCAGGCTTTCTCTTACTCCATTGCTCTCCAGAGTGCCTTCCTTCTCTTCTTGTGTATGTCACTCTTTCTTGAGCATAAAATATGGACAAAATGGGGGTTCTGAGTTAGTGTTTAGTGAGCCAATGAAATAATCTACAATTCACTTTTTAATATATGAATGGGAAAAGAATGTTCTGACTGCTTTAAAAGTCTTCAGCGCTCACAGTTACTTTGGCAAAAGGCTTTCCAGAAGTGTTAGGTACTTATTGTGGTTTAACCTCACCTGGCAGTGGAGTCCCACACAGCTGCTGGTGGGATGGGAGCAGGTAGCAAAAGGTGAAAGAAAAATCATGGGTTGAGGTAAAGGCAGTTTAATAATTGGAGAAAAAATGTAATGAAAAAGAAAATAACAAAGATAAATAAAACCCAAGAAAGGCAAGGGAACCAAATGCAAACAGTTGTTTACCATCAGTGCCCAGACAGCTCTTTCGATGTCCCTTCCAACCCCTAACGTTCTGTGAGTCTGTGAGTTTTGTTGCTGAGTGTGATGTCATATGGTCTGGAAGCTGTCCCAGCTATATCCCTTTCCAAATGCTGTGAACTGCCCTGGAGCACTGTGCGTGATTTCTCAGTAATTAATGACACGGGGAAGCAGAGTGAATGTGGCCAATAGTTGCCATTAGGCCAAGAGCACTGTTAGGGAAGGAGCGCAGGGTTTAGAATTGGATGTTGGACAACAGATTAAACCCTTTTCAGTGAAACTTTGGGGCCTTTTATGTGGTACTAACACAGCTAAATAACTATCTGTAAATGTGGACTGTAAGTGCACGAGTGCCACAGTGTAATCACACAGAGCATTCCATAGCTGCTTGTTGTGTTGCTGCAGTGATGTACTGAGTGTGCAGTGCCTACACCGCAACTGTTGGTGTCTCCTGGTGAACGCTGTAATCAACTTGTCATCAGTCTCTTGAGGGAATATATTCATCTCTGCACTACCAGTGACTCTGGCACATTTTCTGCCTCAGAGGATTCCACAATTTGGAGTGTTACCTGTGTGTACCTGCCAGAGAAGCAGGGGTGCTTTGGGTTTGGTTTGGTGTTACCAGCCAAGCTGAATGTAAGATTGCATCCATGACCACAGGAATGTCTGCACGAGTCCCTTGCTTTCACAGGCACCAGTGTAGCCCTTTCATCACTGTATCTGGTGAGCTTTCTAGTAAAGAATCCTCAAGATCCCTTTAGAAACAGCCTTCTGTAGTACAGAGCTTTGGTGTCTGATTTTCCTAGTGCCAGGCATGTACTGAGAAGAAGATCCAGTATGAAAATGCCCAAAGGCTGGAATGGAAACCTGCCTCATACTGGGGTTGGGGGTTAAAAATCCCCTTCTTATGCATAAGGTGGGATTTTACCTCCTGGGCTAGTACTGTTGTAGAAGTTGAATAGCACAGAATGAAACAACAGAGAACTCCAGGTGGAAATTTGTGTCATAGAATCATGGTTGTGTCATTTTATGAAATAAAAGCAGCCCGCATTTCACATGCGTTAAGATACTTATTTGAGGGAGGAGAAGGAGCAAATGGCTTTTATTTATCACAGCAGACAGCCTGTGTGGGAGGAATCTTTGAGGACTAAATAAGCAAGTGGAGTAAAAACAAGCTGAGCTGTTCAGGAGTTTTCACGGGGTTTATTTAACTTCTCGGTCAGCTGAGGAGGGGAATAGGGCTGTGTGACTTGTGTATTGAAAGATTAGGATTATCGATCTATTAGATCTTTTCCTGGGGTGCTGCTCCCAGCTCTTTGTCTTTTTGCTCCAAGTTGTGTTAGTGTGGTAAAACCTCCATAACCCGTTGTTGCCACTGGCACTAATAACTTACAGAAACCAGGGCAGTCTATAGGAGATCCTGGGGAACATGGAAACCTCAGGGCGAGAAAGAGGGGAGGACAGGAAAGTTGTCTGGCTTTTTCAGAATCGTGTTTTGACGGCTGGGTTTTAAACCAGGCTGACTGTAAGAGCTGGTGCTCAATTTAATTTACCTAGTAGCACATACGAGTGCGGAGGTGGGAGTGGGATGAGCTCAATATGGAGTGGGGATGTGCGCCTACGAACCTCTTCTGCTTCAATTTCAGGGAATTTGGCTGAAGAAATTAGAAGCTTCATTACTGTGAAAAGCGGCATCGGGTGAGGAGGGTGGATGAAAGGGAAAGCTCTTTGCAGCTCTCAGTGTGCTGTACTGGATTCATAGCTGTTGTCAGCTCTGGGCCTCTTGCTGCAGCTGTAGAGGCAATGAATAAGAGGTCTGACATTTTAGAAACTTTAGGGCAGTTTTTGTGCTACATCCAGGCAGCAGAGAGCTCCTGGTGAGTCTGTCTGCTGCTGCATTCTCAAATGCTGGAACTTTGCTCAGACTTTCTCTGATTTCTGCCACAAGAAGCTGTATTTGAGTTAGGGAACCAAGACTGACAACCCTCCTTCTGTGCGCAACACTCCTTCCAGCCCTCCTCTCCAATTTTTAGGGTGTCAGGTTAGAAGCTCAAGTGCTTTGTGCTTAGGGATTGCTCTCACATGTGCCAGTTCTCCTAAGCACAGGAGAGTTCTGGGATACGCTTTGTAAAGAGGAGACCAATACAGAAAACACACCAAGTGTTTACAGTTCTCTCTTTTTTGTTTCTGTCCATATTCATGGCTCCCTCATCTCTGTGTGTACTTTGCATGCTGCCTCTGAATGCACTTCCCTACTTCTTTGGGAACCATGCTGCCTCTTCTCAAAGAACTCTTTGTCAGTAGTTTGCCATCAAGTGCTCTTGATGTTGCACAGGTACAGAAAGGACAGGCTGTCCGAGCAGGCACACCCCCAGAGCCCTGCGTGGTCACGTCCCTGCCGGAGAGGAAGCAGCAATCCTTACTCACAGAGTGACAGGGTGCAGCCATCTTCAGTCTAATGAGAAATCAGACAGTCCTGAGTGGTTCTCAGATATCTGTGAGAGTGACTGCCCTCAGGCCTCACAGTCACTGTTGAGTTTTCATAGAATTTCATAGAAATTCATAGAGTTTGTAGTTATCCCTGGCAGAGTATTCTCTGAAGTTGTTCAGTTTGAGGAAAGTACTGAATTACCTAGCAGCTAAGCATCGCTCAGATTTCTTAGCCATCAGTCCAGAATCAGTTCACTCTGTGAAGATCAGAAGCTCTATTAGAAGATGTTTCAGTTCTTTGTGGGCTTTGCAGCAGGGAGAAGGGAACGTTTGGAACACAGAGCAAGTCTTCTATTTTTAAGAGCGTCCAGTTTTAGAACTAATAAGGTTCTGACCTGAGAAAAAGTCTAGGAGACAAGGGGACACTGAGCACATCCATGTATGAGAGACTGAGAGGTGCAGAATGACAGAAAGGGATGATCATCTAGAGATGGTGAACATTTCCATGAGTCCTGAGAGACCTGGGTTGGGATGATGGCTTGTAAACAAGAGCTTGCGTGGCTGCCATCCATCCCACTGCTCCTTAAAGAAGGGAATGGGGCTGGCCAGATGGCCAGAGCAGCTGGTATCCTACTGGCATAGCACTGATGTAGAGTGGTTGTGACGATAGTGGAGTGTGTCTGGGTCTGTCCTAAATCAGTGCCTCTGTAGCTGCCTAGATAGACCAGCGGCTTTGGGATATTCTGTATAGCAGCTCTTCTATTTTGGGGAAGTACTTTAATACCTTTTAGAATTTTTTTGTTGTTCTTTTGTTTTCTTCCAGGATAATGCGGGAACAGCCCAGCGTAGTTCTTGGAGTAGCCCACACTGTTGTGAAGAGAATGTCCCCGTTCGTTAGGCAAATTGACTTTGCCCTGGATTGGATGGAGGTTGAGGCTGGACGAGCTGTTTACCGGTGAGACTTTGGTCTATATTTTGGTGTATTTTGATGTTATGACTATATTAGGCAACCAGTGTACATTAAATCAGTCATAGCTGTTGGTATCTTGTTAAAATCTTTTGGAGTTCCTTGTGTTAATTTGATCTCCACTACAAGAACTACAGGATTTCGTCCATGTGCTGGGTTATACTAGAATCCCAGCAGCACTCCTGGTCATGCAGACTACAGATAGCAAAAACTTCCTGACAGACAAAGATCTCTGCGCCAAAAGGAATCCAAATCCTGACCTACTTGGGAGTTTCTCTCTTATGACCGGTGATTCAGCTCAGTTGGTAGAGCATGGGACTTTGAATTCCTGGGGTCATGGGTTTGAGCCCCGTGTAGGACATCTTGTGACAGTACCGTAGGCTTACCCTGCTCCAGCAGGGGGGTTGGACTTAGATGATCTTTCGAGGTCTTTCTGTGATTCCTGTGGATTTTGCAGTGAACAAGCTCCTGCTGTAACCAGTACCAAGACCACTTCCATCTAGACCTAATATTAACCAGTTGAGCAAAGCCTGTACATTTAACTATTAAGCACATGTGCAAGTCCCCTTCTAGCAGATGCCTGTTCAGTTTCTCCTTTGCTTGTTTTGTCTCACTGTTTTTTCTGTGTCACCTAAGACTGAAAAGACAGGAAAGATCACAGAATCATAGGGTTATGGAGGGACCCTCGTAGGCCATCTAGTCCAACCCTGCTACACCAAGCAGGGCCATCACTCACCAGACCAGCCTGCCTAGAGCCCTATCCAGTCTGACCTTGAATGGCTCCAGGGATGGAGCCTCCACCACCTCTCTAGGCAACCTGATCCAGGAAGATCAATGTAGTAAAATACTCCAGATGCATGTGATTTGCTGAGCAAAGGTGCTTCACCAATCCTCACAATGGATTATTCTTTCTGTAGGCAGGGTGACAAGTCTGACTGCACGTACATTGTTTTGAATGGTCGGCTTCGCTCAGTCATTCGGATGGATGACGGCAAAAAGCACTTGACCGGGGAATACGGCCGAGGAGACTTAATCGGAGTGGTAAGAGCCAGTTCCAACAATGCACTGTTTGGCTGAGAGACTGGTATTGACTGCACACAAAGCAAACTCAATCTTGCTCTGGTCAGACAACGCAGAATCACAACATCAGGGATTGGAAGGGATCTCAAAAGATCAGCTAGTCCAATCCCCCTGCCAGAACAGGATCAGCTAGGTCCAGTTGCACAGGAACATATCCAGGTGGGTTTTAAATGGCTTTCAGCAGTTGAAAAGATGGAAAATCCCTTCCGCCTGGGAGCTTTAAAGTTATCCCACATGGATGATGGGATTACTAGACTGTTAAAATGGAAAGGTAAACAAAAAAAATTCACAGCCAAACCAAGAAGCCCTGCACAGTGCTCTGTGGTGATCTGAGTTACTTCACTTTGAGAGGAGCTCAGCCTGTTAGAGCAGCTCAGTAAGAACTGCAGGCATGTGCTCTGCATGGTGATTTGAGTGGATTTAAACAGATTCTAGGAAATGCTTCATCCAATCTCCTCCAAGTTAGCAGAGCTAATTGTGTGTAGTTATTAGAGATTAAAGACTTTCCTACCCTCAAGCTGGTCGACATGCCCATCCAGCTTGGTGTCATCTGCAGACTTACTGAGTGTGCACTCAGGCCTCTCATCCAAACTGTGAATAAAGATATTAAAGAGAAGGGGTCTCAGTGCCATGTCTGGCTGAGCAGTTCTGTTGCCTTGGGATTAGCTGTGCAGAAGCAGTCATGCTCTTGATCGTGCCAGGCACACACACACGTTTTTGTTTTCTGATATCAACAGTAAAATACCCTGGTTTGACAGGAACACAATCTGGGACTGTTGTGCCTATCATGCTGCTATGAAGCCTTTTAGCCTATGAGTAAGGGTCTGTCAGTTCCGACGCACAGAAGCCTTGACCTTTACCAGTGATGATCTGCAGCTTCGCTGGAGTTATTCTGTAGAGGTTAAAACAGCTGCTGTTATACTGTCTGGAAGTAGTTATGTCAGTGGAGCAGGGGTTCTGAACTCTGCCTTCATGTCCAGCACAAAATGCTACTTTTGGCACAACATTTCATGGACAGAGAGTTCCTGGAAGGTGTCCAGAGGAGAGCAACTCAAATGATCAGAAGGCTGGAGCACCTCCCCTATGAGGACAGGCTGAGCAAGTTGGGGTTGTTCAGCCTGGAGAAGAGGAGGGTCCCAGGTGACCTTCTAGAAGCTTTCCAGTCTCTGAAGGGGGCTACAAGAAAGCTGGGAGAGGCCTTTTGACACAGGTGGTAGCTAGAGGACAAGGGGAAAAGGTAACAGACTTGCAGAAGGAAGATTGAGGTTGGACATGAAGAAGAAATTCTTTGCTGTGAGGGGGGTGAGAGGCTGGAACAGGTTGCCCAAGGAAGCTGCCCCATCTGTGGAACTGTTGAAGGCCAGGTTGGCTGGGCCCCTGAGTAACCTGAACTAGGTGTACCTGCCTATGCAAGGAGATTGGAGCTACATAATCTTTAAGGTCCCCTCCGACCCTGGCTGTTCTATGATTCTATGATTTAATGTTGGCTCCACTGTTTGTCTGGTGAGGACAAGCTGGGCACTGACCTGTTGGAGAGTAGTGTAGGAGAGAGGGATCTGGGGGTCCCAGTGGACAGCAGGATGACCATGAGCCAGCAGTGTGCTCTTGTGGCCAAGAGGGCCAACAGCATCCTGGGGTGGATCAGAAGTGGGGTGGTTATCAGATCAAGAGAGGTTCTTCTCCCCCTCTACTCTGCACTGGTGAGACCACACGTGGAGTATTGTGTCCAGTTCTGGGCTCCTCAGTTCAAGAGGGATGTGGAGCTGCTGGAGAGGGTCCAGCAGAGGGTCCAGGGATAAAGGAGGTGGAGCACCTCCCTTATGAGGAGAGGCTGAGGGAGCTGGGTCTCTTTAGCTTGGAGAAGAGGAGACTGAGGGGTGACCTCATTAATGTCTACAAATATTTGAGGGGTGGGTGTCGGGAGGATGGAGCTGGGCTGTTCTCAGTGTCATGTAGTAATAGGATGAGGGGCAATGGTTGTGAGCTGGAACATAGAAGGTTCCACATCAGTCTGAAAAGGAACTTCTTCCCATTGAGGGTGACGGAGCACAGGAACAGGCTGCCCAGGGTGGGTTGTGGAGTCTCCTTCACTGGAGATGTTCAAGACCCGCCTGGATGTATTCCTGTGTGACTTGGTCTAGGTGATCCTGGTGTGGTAGGGGGATTGGGCTAGATGATCTTTTGAGGTCCTTTCCAATCCGTAATGATTCTATGAATCATACAGCAGAATCAGAGGCTGGGTTGGTTTGAAGGTGCCTTTGAAGGCCATCTAGTCCATGGAGTGAGCAGGGACTTCTTCAACTTGAGTATGTTGCTCAGAGCCCTGTCCAGCCTGACCTGGGATGGTTCCAGGGATGGGACTGTTTTTTGGTGCTTTTGGCTGGTGTTTACTGTGTCAGTGCTGTGTTTGCTGGTGAGTCCCTGGGCACGGGGACAGGAATACCCATATGGGTTATGCCTAAACCATAATTCACACTTCTGGATCCGTGTTGTGATGTGAATAATTTTAAAGACTTCAGTGACTCCATGGATGTCATCTTCTCCTTCCTACCCACAGCTCCCAGCCCCACTGACTCATGCTGCTACTTGTTGAATGAATCGGTGCTCTGGCTGCCTTTTGAAAACATGGGGGAGGATTCATAAAATTTGCCAAGTTCAGTGTAGCTGCTCTTTGCAGAGGGCAGTGTTAAAGTGAAATTGTTCCCTTTTACGACGTTTGTTTATCCCCTTCTAGAGGATCTGTTTGGAACCTTTAAAAGCCTGCTGTGGGGTTGGGTTATTTTTTCCTGAAAATAATTGGAGGGTTCTAGGGGCTTGCAGAGACTGAAATTAGCAATTGGGATTGGTAAAGGGTATTTTGGTTAACTTCTTTTGTGTTCCTTTGTGAAACCCCTCCAAGATCCTCCCCCATGTCCTTCAGAACTGTGGGCAATGACAAAGCATGAGTGCCTGGCTGTTGGGGTGTGTTTGCTTATCGTCTTTATTTCAGAACTTTAAAAATGCTGTGGGTCTCATGTTCCAGCAAAGAGTATCTGCCATTTCTGCTTTTGGAAGGAAGGCACTGAGAGCTGCCGGGGGATTCCAGACCAGATGTTAATTTTCAAGCCTGTATGTGAGCTCTCCAGGCTCAATGTGTGACTCAAATTATTTTGTCCTTTCTACTGACTCAATGACAGCTGTGTCTGAGATCTGTCAATACTGGGGGAGAAAAGATCAGAAACTAAAGTTTGTCTGCCCTGGGTGGCTCTCTGAAGAGTTGATAAGGGTGGTTATTAGGGGACGAGATGATCTCTGCTCCCTGGGAGCATTTTCAGACAGATTGCCAGCTGCTTGCTGCTGCTGACCCTGTCAACAGGCAACTCCAGTTGTGGTATCAGGTCAAATTAAGTCAAAACTTGATTGAAGGCCTTCTAGGTGGTTCTTAGAAGGGCAATTATTTAGGTTGAAAAAGACCTTAAAGATCATCAAGCCAAATCATTAACCCACCTGCCCACCGCTAAACCCTGTTCCTAAACTCCCTGATGTCCAACCTAAATTTCCCCTGATGCAACTTCAGGCTATTTCCTCTTGTTCCTAGTGAGAAGGAGACCAGCCTCCATCTCTCTCTACTCTCCTTTCCAGTAGTTGCAGTAAGGTCTCCCCTCAGCCTCCTCTTCTTCAGGCTGACCAGCCTCAGCTCCTTCAGCTGGTCCTCACAAGCTTTGTCCTCCAGACCCTTTGCTCTTATCTGGACCTGCTCCAGTACCTCAGTGCCTTTCTCTGAAGTAATTCCCTCATGTTTAGAGTGCAGTTGACCCCTTCTGCTAAGACTGCCAGGACTGGCAGAAGTCCCGTTGTCTAGAGAACATGATTTGACCCACTTGAGGAGGAGCTTTCAGTTTGTTAGTGCTATTGCTGCAGATGCTGAAATGTTAATCTTGTTAAACCATTCTGCGAGCTAAAGGGCAACTCCTGTCGTGCCTGGGGGTACCCAGAGGAAATCAGAATTAGGACCACGACTCCAACCATCTTTCTTTGCTGTTTGCATTGTTGGAAAGACACTGGCAGATGAAGAAAAGGGAGAAAATCCAACTACCTTGCAGAATAATCTGCTGCTGAATCAGTTATCTGTATGCTGTCAGATACTCGGGCGTGATGGAACCTTCTGTGCGGTTAGATTTTTATGCAAGTCAACACTTGGTCTTAATTGGGTTCCTGAGGAAGGGCTGGGGTGTGGGGAAGATGACTAAATGCTGAGCAGTTCCTAGGGCCCTCAGTGACAGCTGATAAACTGACAGTATTTTCAAAAACTGGGCTTTTGCATAGTTAAACTCACTGGTAAACACCCACCGCCAGCTGTCTGCAGCGTCTTACCAGCAAACCAGTCGGCTTTCAAAAGGCCTTCCTGAGCGGGAAAGTTGTGGCAGTGTTCTGGTTAATTCCAGATCCTTTCTGTTTCTCTGTAACAACCAAATGCTCCTCCTTCTCAGTATGACTGTATGCCATTATTTTTGGGTAGCAGAGTAGCAAAACAAGTGCTGAAAGGCAGTTGTGCTCCAGTGCTTGGTTTTAACGCAGGGCAGCACAAGTAAGTGATGAACTGCACAGAAAGATCTCATCTGCTAGGGCTGCAGCACTCTGGTTCTGCTGTAGAAGAGACCAAGCTTTCCGTTCTAAACGGATAGGTATTTTAAACCTTTTTAGATGTTAAGCTCATTAATCCAGATAAAGATGCAGGGCTGTTTTCTCTGTTAAAAGTTGAAATCCAAGAACAATCTGTAAATAGCTTATGATTTCCATAGGGCTTTGTAGCACTGTCCTCTGGAAATGGAACACGGACCGTTTGAAATCTCTCATTGCTCGGCCATCCTCAAATGACACGCACCAGCACCAGGATTACACTTGTCAGGCTTTTGTTCTTTATCACTGTTAATGTGCTCCTGCGCTTCTGTCTTTCGGCAGCACCAAAACCAGCTGGGTCTTAGTGTACCTTTGACACCTTGGTGAATGCTGGGCAGGTTCAACACTGCTAAAGCTGCTTCCCTCAGTCATTTTGAAGAGTGGTTTTTTCCTCCTGATTACTTAACTGTAATTTTTTTCAACCCAGGACAACTTAGCATCATTGAATGTGCTGGGTTGGAAGGGACCTCCAAACGGTATCCAGCCCAACTCCCCTACAACAAGCAGGGCCATCACTCACCAGACCAGACTGCCCGGAGCCCCATCCAGCCTGACCTTGAATGACTCCAGGGATGGGGCCTCTACCACCTCTCTGGGTAGCCTGTTCTAGGGATGCCCTACCCTCAGATTCCAGAAATTTTTCCTCCTGTCCAGCCTCAGTCTGCCCTTTTCCAGCTTCAAACCATGGCCTCTCATCCTGTTGTTCTCTGTCCTTGGGAACAGTCTACCCCAGCCTTCTGACCAGTCCTCTTTCAGGTGTTAGAAGGTCACTATAAGGTCCCCCTAGAGTTGTTTCCTCTTCATTTACCGAAGCTATAAATTAATAAAAAAAATATGACTTCTGGTTAATTTAGGTTAGTGGTGCCTCAGGCACTTGATGCTCCCACACGATGTCTGAGGGAACTGAAGGCAGATATCCGAGAACTGAACTGGAAGACATGGTTTTGGAAGGAGATGTTCTGTTTCCATCTTGCACTCTGTCTGGATAATGCAGCACTAAAAATATCTTTTGCCCAGCACCATCTTGGGTGTGAAATTGTATTTTAAAAAAACCCCAGAGCCAAACCTACCAGACAAAACCTGAACCAAAACGCAAACCACAAAACAGTAATGCTCCCAGTATGAACCAGCAGTGAGGTGAGAGGGAGGAAGTGGGGTATTGGGGCCAGTCCAGTTTAACATCTTCATCAGTGATCTGGATGAGGGGATTGAGGGCACCCTTAGCAGGTTTGCACATGACACCACATGGGCAGATGTGTGGATTTGCTTGAAGACAGGAAAGCTCTGCAGGGGTACCTGGACAGATTGGATGGATGGGCCCAGGTCAGTTGTGTGAGGTTTAACACAGCCAAGTGCCGGCTCCTACACCTGGGTCACAACAACCCCTTGGTAGGCTACAGGCTTGAGGCAGAGTGACTGGAGAACTGCTGGGCAGAAAAGGACCTGGGGGGACCTATTGACCGTGTCTGAACAGGAGTCAGCAGGGTACCCAGGTGGCCAAGAAGGCCAACGGCATCCTGGCCTGCATCAGTAGTAGTGTGGCCAGTAGAACCAAAAAGGTGATTGTGCCCAGTACAGGGGGACAATCGATGAGGCCTGATCTTGAGTGCTGGCTTCAGTTTCCAGCACCTCAATACAAGAAGGACATAGAGGGGCTGGAGTGGGTCCAGAGAAGGGCAGCAAAGCTGGTGAAGGGTCTGTAGGTCAGGTGTGATGGGGAGCAGCTGAGGGAACTGGGGTTGTTTAGTCTGGAGAAGAGGAGGTTGAGGGGAGACCTTACTGCTCTTTGCAGCTACCTGACAGGAGACTATAGAGATGTGGGGGTTGGTCTCTTCTCCCTGGTCACCAGTGATGGAGGAAGAGGAAACTGCCTCAGGTTGTGCCAGGGGGGAGTTAGACTGAATATCAGACAAAAACTTCCCTGACAGAGGTCAAGGGTTGGAACAGGCTGGAACATGGAGGTGGGGAGTCGCTGTCCCTGGAGAGGTTAAAACAATGAATAGATGTGGTCCTGGGGAACAGGGTTTAGTGAGCAGGGTGACGTTGGCTTGGTGGTTGGTCTGGATGCTCTTGGACGTGTCTTCCAACCTGAATGATTCTGAGAAATGAGTTCCGTTTTGCACAGCTGAGTAAGTGTCAGACTGCGGCGAGAACTCAGTGTCTTGATTTCCTAATGTATCTTGAGGGTGGTGCTGGCTGAACTCAAGTCTCAGATCTCAGCCATCTGAACCTTGGTTTCCTCCAATCATCTTTGCTTCTCCTGTGGCTAATTTTCAGATTCTTTTATCTACTTCATCTTTTTTTACTCCATCGTTTATCTTTTGTTTTTATTTGCCTTGGGTTCTAAAAAGATGATGAAGTTTTTCAAAACCGAAAGTGTTGTGGTACCATTTTGTGGTCTCATTGCTGGCTGGGAAAACCTCAGGTCCAGCTTTGACAGGATGCGGTGTTAAATGAGCTGATGTTAATGTTCTGTGGCTTTGCAGTTGGCTTTGTGGCTGCCACAGATAAAATTACAGAGAACTTTGTCTCCTTAACCAACTTCTTTTTAGAGAGTATTAGGATCTTTGACAGAGAGTGATAAAAACTGTGACCTGCTGGGCTTCAGATGGGTGATTTCACAATATGACTGCCATTCCTTAAGCGTTTTTGTCTCCCTGTGGTTCTAGCTGAGCTGCCTTGTGCTGTTGTCATAGAATCAGTCAGGTTGGAAAAGACCTTTTAAGATCATAGAGTCCAGCCATTAACCCAACTGTCCCATCCTACTGCTAAACCATGGCCCTAAGCTTCATATCCGTGGGTGATAAGGGAGATGGTAGAAGTCATTGCTAGGCCACTCTGTCATCTTTGGTCAGTTGTGGGGATCAGGAGAAGTGCCTGGGTGCTGGAGGATAGCAAATGTCACTCCAGTCTTCAAAAAGGGTAAGGAGGAGGACCCAGGTAACTATAGACCAGTCAGTCTCACACCCATCCCAGAAAAGGAGATGGAACAATTTATCCGTGATGCTGTCTCTAGGCACATCAAGGAAAAGAGGGTCATTATGGTTGGACTCGATGATCCCAGGGTTTTTTCCAACCACAGTGATTCTGTGATTCTGTGGTTAGGGACAGCATGGCTTCACCAAAGGGAAGTCATGCTTAACCAGACTGATAGCCTTTAATGAGGGCATAACCAGGTGGATAGGTGATGGTAAAGCAGTGGATGTGGTCTGTCTTGACTTTAGCAAAGAATTTGATGCATCCTCGCAGCCACACTGAGGCAGTGTGGTCCAGATGATTGGGTAGTGAGGTAGATTGTGAGCTGGCTGCAGGACAGAAGCCAGAGAGTAGTGGTCAATGGGCCAGAGTCTAGTTGGAGGCCCTGATCTGGTGGAGTCCCCCAAGAGTGAGTACTGAGACCAGTCCTATTCAATCTATTAATTGATGACATAGATGAGGGATTAGGGTGCACTGTCAGCAAGTTTGTTGATGACACAAAGCTGGGTGGTGTTGCTGACACTCCAGCAGGCTGTGCTGCCATTCAGTGGGACCTGGACAGGCTGGAGATCTGGGCAGGGAGAGATGTAATGAAGTATAACAATGGTAAGTGTAGAGTCTTGCATCTGGGCAGGAACATCCCCAGTTGGACAGCAGTGTAGGAGAAAGGGACCTGGGGGTCGTGGTGGCCAGCAGGATAACCATGAGCCAGCAATGTGCCCTTGTGGCCAAGAAGGCCAGTGGCATCCTGGGGTGGATCAGAAGTGGGATGGTTAGCAGATTGAGAGAGTTCTCCTCCCTCTCTAATCTGCACAGAAATACTGTGTCCAGTTCAGGACCCCTCAGTTCCAGAAAGACACAGAACTGCTGGAGAGAGTCCAGCGCAGAGCCACAAAGATGATGAAGGGAATGGAGCACCTCCCGGATGAGGAAAGGCTGAGGGAGCTGGGTCTCTTCAGTTTGGAGAAAAGGACACTGGGGAGTGACCTCATTAATGTTTATAAATACATGAAAGGTGGGTGACAGGAGGATGGAGCCAGGGTCTTCTCAGTGTCATATGTTGATAGGACGAGGGGCAATGGGAGCGAGCCGGAACATAGGAGGTTCCACATAAATACGAGGAGGAACTTCTTCACAGTGAGGGTGATAGAACTGTGGAAGAGGCTGCCCAGGGGAGATTGTGGAGTGTCCTTCTCTGGAGATGTTTAAACCTGCCTGGATATGTTCCTGTGTGACTTGATCTAGGTGATCCTACTGTGTCAAAGAGGTTGAACTGGATGATCTTTCAACATTCCTTCCAATACCTAATGTTCTATGATTCTGTCGTATCTCCACAACTTTGAAACATGTCCAGGGGTGGCAATTCAGTCATCACTAGTGTCCAGCTAGGAAGTGACTGCTTACAGCTTCTGACTCCACCTCCAGCCAGTCTTTCCCTCGCCTCTGCTTCTTTCTCCCATTTTGTAAAATGCATCAAACTGGGCTGGCTGTGGGGTGGTAAGAGCTGACGCTGCATCCCCTGGAGCCTTGGAACTGCACAAGGAAGGTCTTAGCAAAAGAGGTAGTTTCTTGCCTCAGTTGTCATTTTTATTTCTGGCACAAATCTGCTATAAACATTGAGTTAGAGAGAAAGAAGGGATCATAGCTCACAGAATCAGACTGATGCAGCTCATCTCTCCAGACCCCCTGCCATGGGCAGTGACGCCTCTCAACCAGACTGGGTTCATAGAATCATTAGGGATTGGAAGGGACCTCGAAAGATCATCTAGTCCAATCCCCCCGCAACAGCAGGATCAGCTAGACCAAGTCACACAGGAACACATCCAGGTGAGTATGAAATGTCTTCCATGAAGGAGACTCCACAACCCACCCTGGGCAGCCTGTTGCACTGCTCCATCACCCTCACTATGGAGAAGTTCCTTCGCATATTGATTTGGAACTTCCTGTGTCCCAGCTTACAACCATTGCCCCTTGTCCTATCACTAGATGACACTGAGAAGAGCCTGGCTCCATCCTCCTGACACCCACCCCTCAAATATTTATAGACATTAATGAGGTTACCCCTCAGTCTCCTCTTCTCCAAGCTAAAGAGACCCAGCTTCCTCAGCCTTTCCTCAGCAGGGAGGTGCTCCACCTCCTTCATCATCCTCGTTGCCCTATGCTGGACTCTCTCCAGAAGCTCCACATCCCTCTTGAACTGAGGGGCCCAGAACTGGACACAATACTCCAGGTGTGGTCTCACCAGGGCAGAGTAGAGGGGGAGAAGAACCTCTCTTGATCTGCTAACTAGCCCCCTTCTGATCCACCCCAGGATGCTGTTGGCCCTCTTGGCCACAAGAGTACACTGCTGGCTCATGGTCATCCTGCTGGCCACCAGGACCACCAGGTCCCTTTCTCCTAAACTACTCTTGAACAGGTCAGTTCCCAGCCTATACTGGTACCTGGGGTTGTTCTCGCCCAGATGCAAGACTCTACACTTACCATTGTTATACTTCATTACATTTCTCTCTGCCCAGCTCTCCAGCCTGTCCAGGTCTTGCTGAATGGCAGCACAGCCCTCCGGAGTGTCGGTGACACCACCCAGCTTTGTGTCATCAGCTTGCTGACAGTGCACCCTGATCCCTCATCCAAGTCATCAATGAATAGATTGAACAGGACTGGTCCCAGCACTGACCCCTGGGGCACTGCACTACATACAGGTCTCCAACTAGACTCTGTTCCATTCATCACTACTCAAGACCTCATCCAGCCTGGCCTTGAACACCTCCAGGGAGGGGACAGCCACAGCCTCTCTGGGCA
Organism: Rhinopomastus cyanomelas; assembly: GCA_013400115.1. Taxonomy (NCBI): domain Eukaryota; kingdom Metazoa; phylum Chordata; class Aves; order Bucerotiformes; family Rhinopomastidae; genus Rhinopomastus; species Rhinopomastus cyanomelas. The sequence goes on from VXBP01007306.1 coordinate 74,940, forward strand.
ATTGATTTTCAGAGTCTCTTCACCCTTGCACTGATGCACTTCCTGAGATCTGGTCTGAACCTCCTCTGATTCAGTTTCAAACCATTTCCCCTTGTCCTGTTGTTGGATGCCCTTGGGAGAAGTCCCTTTCCACCCTTTCTGGAGGTTCCCTTCAGGGACTGGAAAGCAGCTCTAAGGTCCTACCAGAGCCTTCTCTTCCCCAGGCTGAACAGCCCCAGCTTCTTCAGCCTGTGCTCCAGCCCATGGATCATCCCTGGGCCCTCTGGACCTGCTCCAACAGTTCCTTTTGATCACTATGAAAATACTGAAGTCCAGGGAGTTAGAGGGAAGCAGTGTCTGACACAGACAACAGAAAGCATTTATGAGGAAGATCGGGAGTAGAACCTGATGGAGGATCTTGGTGAGATTCCAGCCAGGTTTGATGTCACTGCAAAGCTGGCAATTAAATCTCTCCCTTGTTGGAAAATGTTTGAGCAGGTCATCGTGTTCATTCCATTATTCTCTTCCATTATTGAAATTCAGATGTAATTTCACCATCAGAGAAGCTGCTGTGTGTGTCCCAGGGATGAAGCAGCACCACTCTTCAAACAATCTGGACAAATCAGGTGGATTTGATGGTGTTCTGTGTGTGTTTTCATATGAGTTTAGTACTGTTGAGTTAGGGGACCAAACTGTGCGGGCAACTTGCCATCATTTCTGTAGCCACATGTTTCTAAAGAGTGAAAAAAATACATGAGGTGGGGCTGTTGGCAGTTCCCGTCACCAGCTGTAATCTTTCTCTTTCCTCACTTTCCTCACATCTCTTTCCTCACAAAGATATTTGAGGGGCTGGAGCTGGTCCAGAGGTACAATGGGGCTGGGGAAGGGACTGGAGGGAAAGACTGATGAGGAGAGGTTGACAGAGCTGGGGGTGTTTAGCCTGGAGAAGAGGACACTCGGGGGGATCTTACCACTCTCTCCAGCTCCCTGAAGGGTGGTTGTAGTCAGATGGGGGTCAGGCTCTTCTCCCAGGCAACCAGTGCCAGGATGAGAGGGCAGAGCCTAAAGGTTAGGAAGCCCTTCCTTCTGGAAGGGGTGATCAGAGCCTGGACTGGACTGCCCAGGGCAGTGATGGAGTGCCCATCTGTGGAGGTGTTTAAGGACAGACTGGCAGTGGACAGACTGCCCTGGTCTGGCTGCTGTGATGTTATGTCCTGGGCTCGATGAGCTCAGAGGGCTTTACCAGCCTCAATAATTTGGTGATTCTGTAGCAGAACTGGTATTGTCCTTCTATAAAATGCATCCTCAGGCCTTTCTGAGAACTTGTAGTGTGGTTTCCACAGCCTCAGTTACACAGTGTGTCTGTAAATCTTTTATATTTTTATCTATCTTTCCGTTTTTAATGGAAATAGGAAGGTTTGGATTACTCGTTCTGCGCAGCAGAAGTATTGGGTGTCCTCAGTCACAGGGTTAGCTTGGCACACAAAGACTGCAGAAGGTAGTGGTTAGAACAACTTTGAGGAGTACATGTTGTGCTGTTTTAATCTGTTGGCCCTGGTCCCACAGATAGCACTGATTTGCAGCTTGTCTGTTGGTTTTCCCACTCATTCATTGCTTCCAGCAGCATCTCCTTCTTTGTCCTCTCCTGATACAAGCAAATTAATGTTTCACATTTTCCCAGCCGATGGCCAGAGGAAACTCCTTTGGGATTTTCATCCTCTGCCACTTCAAGTGAATGAGTTAGAAATGGGTCTGAGGGCAGCTTCTTTGAGCCAGAAATAAAATGTTTCTGCATAGTGTTTGGTTGTCCTTCATGTAATGTCGATTGTATTACATTGCTGTCTTCAGCAGCAGCTCATGCCCTTGTCTGGCAGAACTACTGCTGTGAACATGCAGGAGTGAGCGTCTGGGTTGTGCCTGCCTCGTTCCAGTGCTGGTGGTGGCTGCTAACAGACAGGTGTGTCTTGAACTTGTTGCCTGTCCCTTCCCTCTAGCCTCTTCAACTATCAGCAGATGTCACCACTGATATTTATTCTTCTCATGCTTCCTGCATTCCCTCACGCAGTGTTTCTGTGATGATCCTCACCCAGTGCCTTTGAGTGAGCAGTTGGTTTTGCATGGTTCAGAGTAGATGTTGTGTAAGGAGAGAGTGGGGAGGCAGTTTGGACAGAGCTGTTTACCCTTCCAGCAGGCGAACTGGGCTGTGTGTTCAGCAGCGGCACTGCATTCATGCTGCGAAGTGGCTGTCTGGAATGGTGCTGCTGTCCCAAGATGGATCTCATTTACCCAGTGTGCTGTTTACCAGTGAACACAGAGTTGAGGAGATTTGCAGATCCACGTGTATCAGGGTGCAGCCTAAGACAGCACATCTCTGGCTTTAGCTCAGACACGTTTGCACCTACAGGCCATGCCTCTGTAATATTTACACTGTTCTCCTTGGTTCTTTCCTGGGCATTCATAGAATTATTGAATCATCAGGGATTGGAAGGGACCTCAAAAGGTCATCTAGTCCAATCCGTCTGCCAGAGCAGGATCACCTCACTGGAGAAGCCATGGAATCAGAATCACTTAGGGTTGGAAGGAATCATCACCCAGTTCCAACACCCCACCCTAGACCAGGCTGGCCAGAGCCCCATCCAGCCTGGCCTTAAACACCTCCAGGGATGGGGCCCCAACCACCTCCCACCATTCCAGGCTCTCACCACTCTCACGGTGAAGAACTTCCTCCTCACGTCCACCCATCTCCAGTTTTGCTCCATTCCCCCTCGTCCTGTCGCTACCTGCCATCCTAAATAGTCCCTCCCCAGCCTTTTTGTAGGCCCCTTCAGATACTGAAAGGCCACAAGAAGGTCATCTGGGAGCCTCCACTTCTCCAGCCTGTCCAGGTCCCTCTGAATGGCATCCCTGCCCTCCAGCGTCTGCTGCGCCGCACAGCTTGGTGTTGTCAGCAAACTTGCTGAGGGTGCACTCAATGCCTTTGTCCATGTCACCGACAAAGACGTTGAACAAGACTAGTCCCAGGACTGATCCCTGAGGGATCAGTCTTGTCACTGGCCTCCACTCGGACATGGATCCATCAGCAACCACTCTCTGGGTGCGGCCGTCAAGCCAGTTCCTTACCTATCTAGTGGTCCACCCATCAAACCCATGGTCCATTCCATGTGAGTTTTGCAAATGCTCTGTTTTTTGGCTCCTCCCTTCTTTTTGGGTCCTCCCTTGTTGGAGTTACAATGTAGAATCATAGAAGGCATTGGGTTGGAAGCCGCCTTTGAATGCCATCTAATCTCCAGCGCCCTAGCAGGGCAGGGACATCTCCAGCTATGTGGCTCATGAGTCAGTGGCTGTGATCTGCCCCTCCCCAAATTCCCTTGCCCCTACCTTTGGCAGGGACCAACAAGCAGTTTCAGACTTGGTCGGTTGTAATTCCCTGTTCACTATGATCAGACAAATGATCAGTTCGTGTTTGTAGTCAAAGGACTGGCTGAGTTTCAGAAGCTTCCACTGAGTTTTGGCATCGTTACACCCTGCACAGGGCAGTCTGTGCCCCTTCCATTGGTGCTGCCGGTGGAAGAGGCACTTTGTTGAAGAGAGCCCTTCAGTACAGGAAGGACAGGAGCAGGTCCAGAGGTGGCAATGAAAATGATCTGGTAACTTGATCCCCTCTGCTCAGGGGACAGACTGAGGGAGCTGGGGTTGTTCGATCTGGAGACCAGAAGGCTCTGGGGCTACTTGATAGCAACCTGCCAGTCTCTGAAGGGGGCTACAAGAAGACTGCAGAGGAACTGTTTACGAAGGCCTGGAGTGACGGGACAAGGGGCAATGGTTTCACATCAGAGAAGGGCAGATTGCAATGGGCTGTTAGGAAGAAGTTTTTGAGCAGGAGTGGGGTTGAACACTGGAAGAGGTTGTCCAGGGAGGGAGTTGGGACCCCATTGCTGGAGGTATTCAAGGTGAAGCTGGACAAGGCTCTGGGCAACCAGATCTGGTTGAGGATGTCCCTACTGCCTGCAGGGGTGTTGGACTGCATTTGGAGGTCCCTTCCAACCGAGGTGATTCGGTTATTTGTTTCTTTTCCTACTGGAAAGCAGAGTGCAGAGTCATGTTCACTTTTATTTCAAGTGTCTGTGAGTTGCAGTTAGAGTAAGCAGTTATTTGTGTCAGATTCTGTGATCCTTAGGGATCCCTTCCAATTTGGGGTCCAAGCTGTGGTGCTGTGGCTTGTGTTTACACCTGAGCAGTTACAGCTTCTACAGTAACACCTGGTGTTTTTTTTCTGAAATACCTGGCATGGATTTTAAACCCAGCAAACTCAGCCTGTGGCTGAAACTCGCAGAACCCAGCACCAGGCTGTTTCTGAGTGATTAAATGTTGTAGCTCACACCTGAACACCAGCTGACAGCCCCTCTCCTCATAGGAGAACACGTGAAGGCATTTAATGAGAGAATTTGTTCTCTGCTTTTCAAAACCAAATCAGTATCAGTGGCGGCTCCAGGGCCCTGCAAATGGTGCAGCTGTGTTTTTCAGAGTGAGCTTTTAAAACCCATTGTGCTTTATATTGCATTGAGGTGTCCCTGCAAAAGGAGAGTATCTCACTATTAATTTTCATTAAGGATCATTTCCTTTGAATTTCTACTCTCAATAAAAGAACTGTTTCTGAGTGAAATAATTGGCTGCTGTTCAGGTAGGTGTGGGCTGGTGTGTTATTTGTTATTCACATTCTGTCTGTTTTGGCTCTGTCCTCCTTCAGGTAGAAGCATTAACCCACCAACCCAGAGCCACAACAGTCCACGCAGTCAGAGATTCAGAACTTGCCAAGCTCCCCGAGGGAGCACTGACATCTATCAAACGCAAATTCCCTCAGGTAAGGAAACTAAAAGTTTTTTCTGTCTGTCTCTAAAGGTATCAGAGGAGCTAAAGCTTTCCCTTAGCACAATGTCCTCTGGGCTTTTTGTATTACTGATGCTGAGAAAACATTTTGCTCTCTTAGTCTGCCTGATGTGATCTGTACAAGACTCTGTCCAGCTTCTCTTCCTTGATCTGCCAGTCAGTTGAGCGTGTGTCATTGCAGGGCTATGTCTGGAAGGAGCCCATGCTGAACACAGGATGTGTATTCAGCCAAGTGGCTATCAGTGCTGTTGACAGTAAATGGAAATTTGACTTCTAAAATAACTTCAGAATGTTGTTACTCATCCTTCTAGCTCCCTGGTTGCTCAGTCAGCACTCGGTTACATGCACCTTTATTTCCAGATGCTGGTATTTGGGGCTGGTTTTCCTCTTCCTTGTGTTTTAGGCTGCCAGTCCTCATTGTGCAGCTGCCAGGTCTGACTGTGTCCTGCAGACTCTGATTGCTCCTTTGAATCCATCAGCTCATCTATCATCTTTAATTCACTTGACATTATACCTCCCTTCTGCAAATCTGAAGATGATGGACTAAACATTTAATTCCTTTGTCCCTAAGTGCATCAGGGACATTATACTAAGCACTAAATCATTGCACTGCACTTCAAGGTAGTGCTGTTACTTCAAATTATTTCTGATTTTTCATGTTGTTATTTCTAAGACATTACTTAAAAATCCTGTACAAGTAGCCTAATTAAAATACTATATTCCTAGAACCCATACTGTATTTCCTAGGACCTATAGTACATTTATTTGAGTTTCTTGTTGGTTGTATAGTCTAAAGCTGGTGCTCCTGCATTCTCATCTTGCACAACCTATGGGGTTTGTCCGTGTCATTGCTAGGATCAGTCTGTCACTGCGGGAAGTGTTCAGAAATGATATCAAGGAAACCTTCCCAGTTTTCCTGAAAGCATTGTTTGAACTTCTGTTGTGGGTTAAGGCACTTCTGTTCCCAGGATCTCTTTTCAGTAGTCATCTGTTCTCCAGTTAATGTAAAACATTTCCTGTTGGAGTTTCTGAACTGGTAGCAACTCTGGTACTGAACACTGACATTCTATTGCCTTTTGCAGTATCAATAGCCTCACCATAGATCAAGAAGTGACCAAATGGGCCAGGTGGAGTTTCAAACCACCTTTCTCCTTACAGAGTGGCTCATTTTCAGTGTTACTGGTAGACATTGAAATGGTAAATTACTGGTAGAAATTGAAATGGTAAAGCACCAAACGTTTAGCATTCATTGCAGGTAAGAGTGCTGGTCAGCATGAAGGCAGAGCTCTGATGGGACAAGAACCGATGCCAGTGTGTCTCTCCTCTCCCCTGTTCCTGTGCAATCCTTTGGCAGAATTTTGTTCCTGAGAGAGCTTTCTGTGGAGATGTGGGTCTTTCTGTTTTGCAGCTGAAGTTGAGCCAGTGTGTTTCATTTATAGCACAATTTGCACATCTATTTGAACACAAGTCAGATGTCTTCTCATGTCGAAAGAGTGCAGCCTGACAGCCTCAAATTCCTCACCTTTGTTTTCTCTGGACTTGCATGTAATTTGGCTAATTAGTTGTGATGAAACAAAATGCTAAAGTACATCTTTTAAGGCAATACTTTGCAAAAATAAGGTTGTTACAAAAACACATTCTTGGTGTTGAGACCTCCAAATTCTGAAAAGGTTCCAACTGCTATGAAAAATGTGAGAGCTTAACATTTGTATTACTGGATTATTTTAAGACGAGGATTAGAAAGAGAAAGAGGAATGTGAGATAGACTGGAAGTAGGCGATTTATGCTGTTCATTCCTCCAGACTATCTTACCAACCAAAGATAAAATGTTTTCAATATGATCTCAAAGTTCTTGTGTCTTCTCTTTTTTGTCTCTTAGTTCTGTCAGACAAGAAAGCAGTGACAGAAATGAGCGGGTGTTGAAGTGATAGAGAGGAAGACAATAGGGTAGAAAATTTGAAGTAAAGTAAAAAGTACAAACTTCTGAGGAGTGTGCTGGAGCCATGGTTTGAGCTGCAGAGTAATCAGTTGCACATAAAGAGGCTGGGTAGCTGCCTCTTACAAAAGAATTCAGGCACTAGAGGATCAAAAGCTGACCAACCATGCCTGAACAGTGTCCTGCAGCTGTGGAGGAAATAACTGTGTTGCTGGAAAGCTTTTGGGAGCAAAGAAATTCTTCCACTGCCTGATAATGGAAAAGCTTCAGTAGCAGCCTGAGGAAGCACATTTGAAGGAAGAGTGAGAGCAAATGAAGAGAGTCTAGAGGACAAAAAGGTGGCTGGCTGCTGTTCAGGAATATTAACCTATAAAGGCAAACAGACTGTGAAAGGTTAAGGGAAGACACAGTAGCTATTTTCAAATGTTCAAACTTGCCTTCTGATAGAAAGGGCACAGGCTTCTCACTGTATTGGAGCAGAGCAAACAGCAGCGCCCTGGAAATACGTCAGCTGGGTAATAGACAGAGCTGCTTCTGCTCCCTAGAAATGCTGAAATTTCTACTTGCTTTTATAACTTCTTAAAAAGTTGTGTTAGAGGTAGGTCTTGGTACTGAGTGGAGAGATGGGCCAAATGAATTCTCTCTGCCCTATTTTCTCTCCTGTTATTCTAGTAGAGCAATTTGTATGCAGGATTGAGGATGTTGTTTCTCCATCCAACCAGCAGTAATACAGTCGTGGAGCGACAGCCAGACTGGTAGTTCTGAAATAACTGAAAGAGAAGCAAGAACTGGCTTGTGATTCAGCAGGCTGGTGCAGGATTTCCCTCAGGCCTCTGCAAATCAGAACACCATCTTCTAGGAGAATAAAAGGCAACTCAGCCTCTGTTCAATGTGACTTCCCCTCCTGACTGGTAATGTCAGGTTAACCTGGGTCTCACCTAAGTGATCAATCATTGGTGCCTGTCCCCTGACTTGGATGAAATGCTCTTAGTTCTGAGGAATCCCAAAACAGGGAGGATTGGTTTTGTTTTGATGTTCCTCTTGGCATCTTCCACAGAGCCTAAACAGTGTGTCTCTTTGTAGGAACTGCTTGGTTTTTACCTCTGAGATTGATTTATCCTTTCCATTAATTATCCTTGAGCTTTACCGTTACCTTTCAAGGGTGAAGAGCTTTTTGGTTCTATGAGTTAGTGGAAGGACTTCATCCTGCATACTTCAACAGTCATGATGTGTTTGTAGATGATCCGAAAAGAGTTCTAGATCTGGGGTGTATTGTAAGACAGTATTACTTGGTGGATAAGAATGTGGGTGGTGCTTGCCAGTGTGAAATTGGGGAAATCATGGTCATTAGTCCCTGCAGTAAATCCAGTTCCTTGAGCTGGGATGGTCATGGAAGGAGGGGATGGCTACCTGGGATGATTATAAGGCTCTAGTCAGGGATGTAGGGATTCCTTGAAATTAAACCTTGCAAGGGAGGTCAAGGACAGCAAAAAGGGCTTCTTCAAATACATTGCAGGTAAAACTAAAACTAGAGGCAATGTAGGCCTCTTGCTGAATGAGGTGGGTGCCCTGAAGACAGAGGATACTGAGAAAGGAGAGATAATGAACAACTTCTTTGCCTCTGTCTGTACTTCTGGGGGCTGTCCCGATATCAAACCCCAGACTGCTGAGACTCCAGAGGAAGTTGAGGCAAGAGAGGAGTTTTCCCTGGTTGATGAAGACTGGGTTATGGATAAGTTGGGCAAACTGGATGTGCATAAATCCATGGGCCCAGATGGGATGCACCTGGAAGGGCTAAGGGAAAATAGTGGAAGTCATTGCTAGGTCACTCTCCATCATCTTTGGTCAGTCATGGGGATCAGGAGAGGTGCCTAGGGACAGGAAGATAGCAAATGTCACTCCAATCTTCAAAAAGGGTAAGAAGGAGGACCCAGGTAACCATAGACCTGTCAGCCTCACCTCCATCCCAGGAAAGATGATGGAACAATTTGTCCTTGACTCTATCTCTAGGTACATCAAGAACAAGAGGATTATTAGGGACAGTCAGCATGGCTTCACCAAAGGGAAATCATGTTTGACCAACCTGATGGCCTTTTCTGAGGGCATAACCAGGTGGATAGATGACGACAAAGCAGTGGATGTGGTCTATCTTGACTTCAGTAAGGCATTTGACACAGTCTCCCACAGTATATTTGGAGCCAAACTGAGGCAATGTGGTCTAGATGATTGGGTAGTGAGGTGGATTGTGAGCTGGCTCCAGGACAGAAGCCAGAGAGTAGTAGTCAATGGGACAAAGTCTAGCTGGAGGCCTGGATCTAGTGGAGTCCCCTAAGGGTCATTACTGGGACCAGTCCTGTTCAATCTATTCATTAATGACTTGCATGAGGGATTGGGAATGCACTGTCAGCAAGTTTGCTGATGACACAAAACTGGGTGGTGTCACCGACACTCCAGAGGGCTGTGCTGCCATTCAGCAAGACCTGGACAGGCTGAAGAGCTGGGCAGAGAGAAATATAATGAAGTATAACAAGGGAAAGTGTAGAGTCTGGCATCTGGGCAGGAACAACCCTAGGTACCAGTATAGGCTGGGGACTGACCTGTTCCTGTTCTCCTACACTGAGAGCAGTGTAGGAGAAAGGGACCTGGCAGTCCTGGTGGCCAGCAGGATGACCATGAGCCAGCAGTGTGCTCTTGTGGCCAAGAGGGCCAACAGCATCCTGGGGTGGATCAGAAGGGGGCTAGTTAGCAGATCAAGAGAGGTTCTTCTCCCCCTCTACTCTGCCCTGGTAAGACCACATCTGGAGTATTGTGTCCAGTTCTGGGCCACTCAGCTCCAGAAGACACAGAACTGTTTTGAGAGAGTCCAGAGCAGAACAAAGAAGATGATGAAGGAAGCGGAACATCTCCCTGATGAGGAAAGGCTGAGGAAGCTGGGTCTCTTTAGTTTGGAGAAGAGGAGACTGAAGGGTGACCTCATTAATGTTTATAAATATGTGAAGGGTGGGTGTCAGGAGGATAGAGCCAGGCTTTCCTCAGTGTCATCTGGTGATAGGACAAGGAGCAATGGGTGTAAGCTGGAACATAGAAGATTCCATATAAATATTAGAAGGAACTTTTTCACAGTGAAGGTGACAGAGCCGTGGAACGGGCTGCCCAGAGAGGGTTGTTGCGGAGTCTCCTTCTCTGGAGACATTTAAAACCAGCCTGGATATGTTCCTGTGTGACTGGATCTAGGTGGTCCTGCTGTGTCAGAGGGATTAGACTGGATGATCTTTCAAGGTCCCTTCCAACCCCTAATGTTCTGTGTTTCTGTGAAAAGGGCACAGCTCATTCATGAGTTTGACCTGTTTTGTCTTCTCCCTCTGGAACCTGCTCTAGATAGAGACATGATATTGGTCTGCTGGGATTGTTTGTGGGATGCACTATAGCTTCAGTTATTCTGAGGATGAAACAGATGAGTGAGCCTGGGGAGTTCAATCTCACTTATAAGTAACAACCAGAATTCCCAAGTATATGCCCACAAATGACTGATGTTGACTTCTAGATCCTGCTTGCTCAGTCTGCAGAAGTCTTCTAACCCCTCAGGAAAGCATACCAACCTTGAGTCACTCTGGGTGTGGAATCACAGACAGGGAAAGTTGTCCTCAGTGCAAAACTTCTCCTGGGTTTTCTGGGGACACAGACCTGAGCACCACAGCTTTCCAGCATCACGGTACTCAGCCAGCGAGAGCATTTGTGAGAGCATTTGCTCCTCTGACAGCCTCGGCGCTGGCTTCTGGTGCTGCTTGAAGCTTTTCAGCATTGCCGGAGTGAAAGGGAATCGATTCTTTCTATTTTCATCACTGCCTTCAGTTCTAAAAAGTAGGACAGAGACTCAGCTCATGATTTTTGGCACCGCAGAGCGGTTTCGAAGCAGTAGCGAGAGCGCAGCATTTGTGAACAGATTACAGAGACGTTCCAACAGCGCATTGTGAGCTGTATCGCATTTCGTAGGTTATCTTTGCCGCTGCTGCGCTCAAGACTGTTTTTATGGTTCTAACCTGAAATGTAGATCTGCTGTAGCTGATGAGAATTGCTTAGGAGCTGGATGTAGATTGAGCTGTAAGACAACCTGGTATGTGGTAGAGTATGGAGTTCTGCATTTTTATTTTAATTCCCTAAGTCTGCCTTTAGGGTTTAAATATATTCACACACCATCCTCTTGTCTTGAGTCCTTTTACCTTTGTGTGCATCTCTTACCCAGAGCTGTTGTGAAGGGGATGAGCCCTCCCTGGAGTTCTCTGCCTAGCAGTGTGAGTTTGTTCCTGTGCCCTCTTTACAAACCACTCCCCCCGGCTCTGGCTCTGTCGTGAGTCACGCTGGCTGAGCTTGATGCAGCACTGGAATGGAGCAGGAGAGGCCATGCTTCTAGGTTTTGCTGTATTTGTTGTCATGGCNCCAAGAGGGCCAACAGCATCCTGGGGTGGATCAGAAGGGGGCTAGTTAGCAGATCAAGAGAGGTTCTTCTCCCCCTCTACTCTGCCCTGGTAAGACCACATCTGGAGTATTGTGTCCAGTTCTGGGCCACTCAGCTCCAGAAGACACAGAACTGTTTTGAGAGAGTCCAGAGCAGAACAAAGAAGATGATGAAGGAAGCGGAACATCTCCCTGATGAGGAAAGGCTGAGGAAGCTGGGTCTCTTTAGTTTGGAGAAGAGGAGACTGAAGGGTGACCTCATTAATGTTTATAAATATGTGAAGGGTGGGTGTCAGGAGGATAGAGCCAGGCTTTCCTCAGTGTCATCTGGTGATAGGACAAGGAGCAATGGGTGTAAGCTGGAACATAGAAGATTCCATATAAATATTAGAAGGAACTTTTTCACAGTGAAGGTGACAGAGCCGTGGAACGGGCTGCCCAGAGAGGGTTGTTGCGGAGTCTCCTTCTCTGGAGACATTTAAAACCAGCCTGGATATGTTCCTGTGTGACTGGATCTAGGTGGTCCTGCTGTGTCAGAGGGATTAGACTGGATGATCTTTCAAGGTCCCTTCCAACCCCTAATGTTCTGTGTTTCTGTGAAAAGGGCACAGCTCATTCATGAGTTTGACCTGTTTTGTCTTCTCCCTCTGGAACCTGCTCTAGATAGAGACATGATATTGGTCTGCTGGGATTGTTTGTGGGATGCACTATAGCTTCAGTTATTCTGAGGATGAAACAGATGAGTGAGCCTGGGGAGTTCAATCTCACTTATAAGTAACAACCAGAATTCCCAAGTATATGCCCACAAATGACTGATGTTGACTTCTAGATCCTGCTTGCTCAGTCTGCAGAAGTCTTCTAACCCCTCAGGAAAGCATACCAACCTTGAGTCACTCTGGGTGTGGAATCACAGACAGGGAAAGTTGTCCTCAGTGCAAAACTTCTCCTGGGTTTTCTGGGGACACAGACCTGAGCACCACAGCTTTCCAGCATCACGGTACTCAGCCAGCGAGAGCATTTGTGAGAGCATTTGCTCCTCTGACAGCCTCGGCGCTGGCTTCTGGTGCTGCTTGAAGCTTTTCAGCATTGCCGGAGTGAAAGGGAATCGATTCTTTCTATTTTCATCACTGCCTTCAGTTCTAAAAAGTAGGACAGAGACTCAGCTCATGATTTTTGGCACCGCAGAGCGGTTTCGAAGCAGTAGCGAGAGCGCAGCATTTGTGAACAGATTACAGAGACGTTCCAACAGCGCATTGTGAGCTGTATCGCATTTCGTAGGTTATCTTTGCCGCTGCTGCGCTCAAGACTGTTTTTATGGTTCTAACCTGAAATGTAGATCTGCTGTAGCTGATGAGAATTGCTTAGGAGCTGGATGTAGATTGAGCTGTAAGACAACCTGGTATGTGGTAGAGTATGGAGTTCTGCATTTTTATTTTAATTCCCTAAGTCTGCCTTTAGGGTTTAAATATATTCACACACCATCCTCTTGTCTTGAGTCCTTTTACCTTTGTGTGCATCTCTTACCCAGAGCTGTTGTGAAGGGGATGAGCCCTCCCTGGAGTTCTCTGCCTAGCAGTGTGAGTTTGTTCCTGTGCCCTCTTTACAAACCACTCCCCCCGGCTCTGGCTCTGTCGTGAGTCACGCTGGCTGAGCTTGATGCAGCACTGGAATGGAGCAGGAGAGGCCATGCTTCTAGGTTTTGCTGTATTTGTTGTCATGGCCCATTAAAATAAGTTTTCCTTGTTGGTAGGAAAAGTGGAGATGAAAAGAAGAAACACTGAGCGGAAGCAGAGTCACTGCCCAATGTGAGGCAGGCAGGAGTGAGAAATTTGAGCAGCCTAGCGAGAATGACATTTTGCTTCAAGACACGGTTGATCACAGCCTTAGAAGCTCAAACAGCCCCAGGATAAAGTTTTAGTTCTTCTGTGTGCTTTAACAGCATTTGTAAAGGTGCCAGGAATTGCTGCAAGTGAGTGTTTAAGATTTGCTTTGTCACTGCTGGAAGTTGAATCGGAGACCCCTTGCTAAGCTCTCTCATTCTGGGACAAGCAGAGAGAGTGTTTTTTCTGATCTGGGGACACCTAAAGCTTCAATAACACCAGGGGTTTATTCAAGTTGAGGATCTAATTTACCTCTCCTCCTCCCTTGTCCCTCCGAAACCCCTCCCTAGGCCCTTAAGAAAGCTGGTAGAGGATAATCTCAACTCCTAGGTAGAGCTCCACAGAAATGAACCTGCTGTTATGTGAGTTAGTGCAGGTAAAAGAGCTGTTATTGCTGTTTTAGCCCAATGGCTTTTACTCTATAGAATAGAAAGCCCATGGCAGCCCTGATTTCTGTGCTGGCTTTACCACAGTGGGGCTCTGGGTGGTAGAAAACCCTTTTGCACGGCCTTTACCTGAATGACATGTGTGTGAAGGTCTGTGATACCCTGCTGTGCAGGCACAGTCAGTGGTCAGACACTGGAACAGGCTGCTGAGGGAAGGGGTTGAGTTGAGTCACCATCCCTGGAGATGTTTAGAGGTCGTTTAGATGCGGTGCTGGGGGATCTGGTTTGGGGGTGAACTTGATAGAGCTGGGTTGGTGGTTGAACTCGATGATCCCAAGAGTCTTTTCCAAACTGAATGATTCTGTGATTTGTTTCTCACATAGGAGTTTGTTGCTTGGATTTAAAGCAGAGTACAGTAACACCAACAGTGCGGTGTGGGGTGGAGCGGTTATGTGTTAGGTTGTGCCCCTACTATTTTCTGTGTTTCTCCTGTTGTACCAAAATTGGATTTGTCCTACACAGAACCTTTTACCTCAGTTAGTTCTTACAGTGAATTTGGATTTGGTGAATTTTCCCTGTGATTTCTCTAAACCAGTTTTGTTGAAAATGAGCTCACATGGCAAAAAGCTTTGTTTGGATACCACCGTTCCTCTTCAGGTGATCTGAACCATTCACAGAATGAAACAAAACCCACAGCAAAGTATTTTAAAATTGAATTTTCATGCCAATGATTTTCAAAAGGGCTTACTGCAAAGGTTTCACAACTGCATAGCAGTGGGGGCTTTAACTAGAACACAACCTTGAAAGATTAGCCGAAGGGGTAATAGTTTGCAATATTTTAAAGGGTTCTAGGAAATAAAACACTACAGTGACCCTAACCATGTGGGCATTACAGTACTGGGAAGCGAGTGGTGCTCAGGAGAACACCCCAGCCCCGAGATGCAGTAGTGAGCTGCCTGTTTGCACCATCACTAGTGGGTGATGCAGAGCTGAAATATTCCCTGGCCTTGTGGTCACTGAAGGACGTCTGAAATTAGTCATTCTAAAGTGAGTAAATACGGTCCCCGTGGGAATGCAAAGTTGTGTCCCTGCCCTGCAATGCAGAGGCTGCAGGTCTGTGGAGCTGTTTAACATCAGTTAAACTAAGGGGAAAATTAATGGTTTCCCAGAGCCTTCCCAGATGCAGAGATGCGGAACCAGACTTTCATGTTGAGTAGGAGGGAGCTTTGGGGACTAGGGGCTGCTCAGAGAGCTTGAGTGGGTCTTATCAGAAGGAAGGTCTGATGAGGACAGGCTGAGGGAGCTAGGAGTGTTTAGCCTGGAAAAGAGCAAACTCAGGGGGGACCTTCTCCTCTATAACTCCTTGAAGGGAGGTTGTAGTCAGGTGGGAGTCAGGTGGTTCTCCCGGGCAACCAGCACCAGAATGAGAGGGCAGGGCCTGAAGATGCCAGGGGAAGAGCCTAAATGTTGGATGTTAGGAAGCCCTTCCTTCTGGAAAGCGTGATCAGAGCCTGGAATGGACGGCCCAGGGCAGTGGTGGAGTGCCCATCTGTGGAGGTGTTTAAGGACAGCCTGGCTGTGTCCCTTAGTGCCCTGGTCTGGCCACTGTGGTGATGTTAGGTCCTGTGCTGGTCTGGATGAGCTCAGAGGGCCTTTCCAGTCTCAATCATTCTGTGATTATCAGGAGCTGCCAGGAAGACAACAGGTGTCTTGGTAGATGAGTTTGTGATTAAATGAGGAGAACTGTGCTGAAAACAGTGCTCTCTACAGCCATTTAAGAGAAATCCTCTGCTTGTTTGCCCTGCACAGATCTGGTGAGTTAGTCTGAAAGGGTGAGTAGATAGGAGGAGGAACAACAACATTTTATTTCCCTTGCAAAATGTGTGTCTCAGCTGAGTGTCCAGCTCAGGGAGCACAGTAGCAGCAGAGTTTGCTAGAGCAGAAGGTTTGGGGGCCTTTGGACCCCCTGAAAATCTCTGCTGCCTGAAATCCTGAGTAACTTTGGAGATGCACTCGGTTTTTTTAGAGCTGTCGGGCCAGCTTTCTTCCTTCTGGCCCCAAAGGTCTGTTGTGTAAGCTCAAGGGAGTGCCTGTTTGATTCAGGGATTGTTTTGGAATGTGGACTCGGTCACCTTTAGATCCAAGCAGGCTCTGTGACTCCTGAGATTCGTGTGGCAGGACTCTGGAGGTGAATGTAGAGATGCTAACAGAGCTGTGTGACATTTCTGAGTCATTTCACAGCTTCAGAGGGTGGCAGGAGAGCTCCTTGTCACAAGGGCAGGTTTAACCTGCAGCGTGGCAGTCTCAGCGTAACTCTGGTCATACCTGCCTTTACAACAGAAGCACCTAATGGATGTCTCTCCTCCTCACGGTTGATTGAGGTCATTAACTCTGATAACCGAGCAGGATCCGCTCTCTGCCAGCACAGTTTCTAATGGCTCTATCCCTGATGCAGGGGGCTGAGAAGCTGCATTTTCTGTGCAGGCAATTAATGATTCTTGCCTAATTTAGAAACCTCCTGGTGTTCTTGGATCAGTCTGGGCTCCAACTCGCTGCCCTTTTGCAGTGCAGATTTTTTCTTCAAACCTTTAAGTCTAAACTGCCTGGTTCTGTGCCAGTGGATGGGGCTGCAACTCACTGTCTGTGGAGACAGGGATATATCTCTGCAGGGCTGGGTGATGGTTGCTGGAAGAGACTGTAAAATCCAGGATGTGCTGTAGGGATGAGCATAGCAGACAATTCTGCCTGCTGTGGAGGCTGCCTAGCCCTGGGTGATGGTGACACCATGGAAGTGAGACAATTCTGTGTGTAGAGATGGCTGGGAAGTGCTCCGCACTCTTCGGGCACCGTGATGGGAAATACGAGTGTTTCAGTGTGAGGGGGTAAAAGTCTCACCTGCTTTTGGAAGAACAGTGTCTGTCACTGGCTCTGCTCTGCTTGGTGGCTACAGGAAAGCTGGAGGGGGATTTTTAGTAAGGGAAAGGCTGAGGGAGCTGGGTCTCTTTAGTTTGGAAGAGACTGAAGGGTGACCTCATTAATGTCTATAAATATTTGAAGGGTGGGTGTCAGGAGGATGGAGCCAGGCTTTTCTCAGTGTCATCTGGTGATAGGACAAGGGGCAATGGGTGTAAGCTGGAACATAAAAGGTTCCATATAAATATGAGAAGAAACTTCTTTACAGTGAGGGTGACTGAGCACTGGAGCAGGCTGTCCAGGGTTGTTGCAGAGTCTCCTTCTCTGGAGAAGTTTGAAACCAGCCTGGATGTGTCCCTATGTGACTTGGTCTAGGTGATTGTGCTGCGTCAGGGGGATTGGACGAGATGATCTTTCAAGTTCCCTTCCAATCCTGAGTGATTCTATGATTCTATGATTAATGCTGGGACAAGGGGGGTGGGTTCATGCTAAAAGAGAGGAGAGTTAGATCAGATTTTAGGAAGAAATTCCTCCCTGTGAGGTTGCTGAGGCCCTGGAATTTTTCCCCATCATGCAGATTTCTCTGCTATGGAATCAGCTCTCTGGCAGCACTTAGGATCATAGTTTACCGGTACCACCCACCCTGTGTGGGTCTGACAGAGATCTGGACCATGGTGAAGACATCATGTAAAGACCTTGGGTTAGTCCTCCCCCTCCTGCCACCTTTGGAGCCTCTCAGCATAGTGGGGCTGATCTTATTAGTCACTACACTTGTCAGCACTTGCTCTCACACTTGGGTGTGAGAGCTCAGTTCAGTGCCAAGCTGCTGTGTGGGGCCAGTGCCCTTTGAACCAGGGTTATGGGTTTTGAGCTCTGCTTGAGCAAACCCTGCATCTTCCCAAGCCAGTCTGAATTTGCTTGAGGCTTGCAAAATACTGGGGTTGCTGTTGAAGAGGTGGAGCAGAAGAGTGGTTTGGTGGTGTTGGACACTGGCCAAGGTCAACCCCATCCGTCCTTGGCAATTGAGACTCCTTGCTGCTCCCTAGAAGTGTTCAAGGCCACACTAGATGGGGCTCTGGGTAGCCTGATCTGGTGAGATGCATCTATGTGCTTCAATTGTAAGAGTGAATTAGCAAGATATTTATTGATATGAAACAGTGATTTAACAAAGTTTGAACACTAAATGTGACTGTTAACAAGATTTGAAGGCAACATACACTGAAGTGTTTGCTGCATGGACAGCAAGGTCAGACAGAGCTGTCAGGAGACCATCCCACTTAACAGACTGTGTGCACAGTTAATATTCAATATTACCCTGATAAAGCTCCAACATTTTGCATCTGTTGTGGCAGGGAATCTCTCAGCCTCAAAGTCTGTCTGGTACAGGTGTCCCTGTCCAACGGGAGATCCTGATGTGCAGCCAGCTGCCCTGCAGGAGAGCTCCAAAGCCTCTTGGGCTACCCATTATTTATGGGGCTACAATGATTGACTCACAGTCACATCTTCATACCAGACTTGACCCTGAGCTCATTGTTCTAGTCAGCCCTTGGCTTTTGTGCTGTTACCTATTTCCCTTGAATCCATATTGAGCAGGATGCAGTCGCCACACCCAGAGGCATTGTTATTGCAGAGGTAGCTCAGAAGCAGAGTGCAGGAGCGAAGGGCCATGTTGTTGGGGGATGAAGCACTCTGGAACTGAGGAGTCCCCACCTGGACAGGGGGCCTGGAGCTAGGTGAGCTCTGAAGTCCTTTGCAACCCCTGCTATTCCATGTTTTCTATGTCCTGCTACTGTAGGGAGGTAGAATAAAGTTGTTTTGATGCCTGAAAGATGATTCTGAATTTTGTTGGTGTGTGCTTGGGTTTGAATTCTCCCTGGTCGTGCTGTGTTTGGTGAGAGCTGCTGCATGGTAAGGAGTACAGGTCAATCACCGGAGTCTGTTGTCAATGGACAGATGTGATTTATATGGACTGCTCCCTCAGATGGATGGACAAGTGTCCTTTAAAGGAAAACATTGCCTTTGTGTGAAAAAAAGTGTGATGCATGTAATACAAAACTCCATGGGAATTTCAGGGCAGTACTTAGCTCCGATCCTAAATCGATGTTCCTTCAACGTTGCCATGACTGCGACAGAGTGACTCATCCTTTTATGGTTAGCAATTTGCTTGTCTTACAAAGTCACAGGGGAAATAATATTTCCATATCTATATGTACCAAGGCGGTAAGATTTGCTCTAGCAAACAAGACAATATTTCCTGGTAATGGGAGCAGCCAGCTGAAAACTGAGACCAATAGGTTCTATTCTTAGTTCCCTCATTAACCTTGGACATCTTTAACTTAGCTGGAGGTTTCCTTAGCTGTCTGTAAAATAGAAAAAGTTATAAATACAGGAGTTGGGTTTGGAAAGTAATTAAAATTCTGATGTGTAAAGTAGTTTGGGAGTGTAAAATTTTATAAGCCCTTGCGGAACTGCTTAAGGAAAGTCCCGGTGTGCAGCCAGGGGTTGTTAGGTGAGTGAACACCTAACTCTTCTCTTGAGAAGCCAGTATTTCCCCTAGGAAGCGCAATCAGCCTCATAATTTTTATTAAGAGTTTCCTCTTTCCCTCCCTGCTTCCCATAGTTGGGGCAGTTCTGTAGAGTAAGGTTGGTAGTTGGACTCGATGATCTCAAGGGTCTCTTCCAACCTAAGTAATTCTATGAATTTTGTGTAGCTGCACCCAGCACCATTTACTGAATCACAGACCCACAGGGCTTGGTGATGTCAGAGTGGTAACAGATCTACCAGGTGGTATCAGCTTGTTATGTTTTGTCCACGTGGCGGTATTTCTGATCCTGTACAAGGTTTTGAGATAAGGAAAGAGGCCAAGAGCTCATGCCCTCAGCAGGTACAGACAGCATGTGTCCAGTGTTTGTACAAAGAAGAGAAGCTTCAAGGAAGTTGATTCTGGGTCACTGAAGAGATGATTGATTTTTCATCTTTAGGACCTCGCATTACGGGTGTGGGGCAGAAATCACGAACATAACTTGGAGCTCTTGCTCCTTGCTCAACCCAAAACCACATGGTGCTGGAAGCTGGAAGCTGCCTGTTTGCTCTTTCTTCTACAGACACCTAAAAATATCGGGGCTTATTGAATCTGTGCAGTTTTCGAGTCTAGGGCAATTGTCTGTGTTTAATTAATCTTTTTTAAAGGTTGTATGAATTGTTCTGATGGGCATGCTGACCTGCCTGGATGCTTTAGTGGCCTTCATTTCATAGGGTTCTGGAATGTGAAGGTCAGCCAATGGCATCCTGACCTGCATCAGCAGTAGTGTGGCCAGTAGAACCAAAAAGGTGATTGTCCCCCTGTACTGGGCACTGATGAAGCCTGATCTTGAGTGCTGGGTTCAGGGGCTGGAGAGGGGGTGTCCAGAGAAGGGCAGCAAAGCTGCTGAAGGGTCTGTAGGTCAGGTGTGATGGGGAGCAGCTGAGGGAACTGGAGTTGTTTAGTCTGGAGAAGAGGAGGTTGAGGGGAGACCTTATTGCTCTTTGCAGCTACCTGACAGGAGACTATAGAGATGTGGGGGTTGGTCTCTTCTCCCTGGTCACCAGTGATGGAAGAAGAGGAAACTGCCTCAGCTTGTGCCAGGGGAGAGTTAGATTGAATATCAGACAAAAACTTCCCTGACAGAGGTCAAGGGTTGGAACAGGCTGGAACATGGAGGTGGGGAGTCGCTGTCTCTGGGGGTGATGCTGATTGACATCATCTGAACTGGAGTCAGCAGGGTGGCCAAGAAGGCCAATGGCATCCTGACCTGCATCAGTAATAGTGTGGCCAGCAGGACTAATCAGGTGATTGTTGTGCTGTACTGGGCACTCATGGGCCCTCATCTTGAGTGCTGGGATCAGTTTCTGGCACCTTCATACAAGAAGGACATTGAGGAGCTGAAGCAGGGCCAGAGAAGGGCAACAAAGCTGGTGAAGGGTCTGTGTCTGGTCTGAGGGAACTGAGGTGGTTTAGTCTGGAGAAAAGGAGGTTGAGGTGAGACTTTACTGCTGTCTGCAACTACCTGACAGGAGGATGTAGAGAGGTGGAGGTCAGTCTCTTCTCCCAAGTCACCAGAACAAGAGGAAATGGTTGCAAGTTGCACCAAGGGAGGTTTAGATTGAGCCTCAGGAAAAGCTTGTTCCCCAACAGAGTGGTCAGGGGTTAGAACAGGTTGCCCAGGGAGTGGGGGAGTAGCCATACCTGAAGGGGTTCAGACAATGAGTAGATGTGGCCCTGGGGGTCAGGATTTAGTGAGCAGGATGGGTTGGGTTGATTGTTGGACTTCATGATTTTGAAGGTCTCTTTCAACCTGGAATTCTGTGATGTGAAAGATGTATCCTGAAGTGCCTCTTCTTACAGGAACAATCTGTCTTTCTTTGTACAAAATCCAAGGTAGCCATTTGCTGCTGCTTGTTAAGATTTGAGACAACTTCTGTTTTGGCAGGCTTTGGGTTTTTTTGATGTCATCCTGAAGCTTAGAGTTGGTTTATTTTTCTGAGAGAGGGGATCTAATGGTTGCACCATTCATAGTGTGTGTAAACATCTCTCTTCTTTATTTGGTAAAACATCTACACGTAGCTTTTCAGGATAAATGAAGCATTTTTGCAAACCTGTCCTTCCTTGGAATTGCAAATATTAGTCTTCTGTCAGCATCAGCACTTGTGGGGAGTTATTGACTGTTAATGTTGGAGATACTCGTCAGCTTTCAGATATGTCTGGCCATTTGGAAATGGCTTTATATAAACGTAAATCCTGATGGAAAAAGAGCTGGGGAAAATAATCTGTCTTTTCAAAAGGTACCACACAAACAGGGTTTGAGGAAAACAGTGTATTAGGTACCTTGTTTTGTTCTGATCCCATGTGCTCCCTGAGTGTGTTCACCCCTTCTGCCTGAGATGTCTAAAATGTTTACTGAAAACTTAACTAACTCACTGGGGTGAGGTGGAAGCTGGACTACAGGGATGAGTTTGAGCACTTGAATGTTTTTGAGTCTTTAGTACCTATGAAAGGCTGAGGAGGTTGTCAAGAGGCACTGAGCAGTGAGGGGCACTCAGAAGCACAAGTGTGCTGTAGGGAGAACTGAGAACAGAAAATGCAGTTTGACTCGTTTCCCAAAGTAACTGGATCTACTGAATTTGTTCCCAAAGCAAGTGAAATGCTGTTTGTTTGCTTGTTTGTTCCTGGTCTGTGTTGTTTCCTTGCTTTTCCAGACTAGAGTAAAACAAGGTAAAAGAAATTGAGACAAGTAAAAGAAGTTTGTTTGTTACAGCTGGGAGAGAAGTTGTGGTTATAAGAACTTGTCTCTGTACAGCTCAGCTTGAGAGAACAACTTAGAAAGTTTGGAAGTGCCTGTTTCAATGCCCTATTTTTGGTACATTCTGCCTGAATGTTCTTTTTCATTCTCTCCTCTTACTAGGTTGTGACTAGACTCATTCACTTGCTGGGCGAGAAGATTCTTGGCAGTCTTCAGCAGGGAGGTAAGACTCATTCCTGGGCTACTCTCAGTGATGCTGGTCCTTCCTTGGGCACCAGATTTACATCATTAAATCTGGAAACAGAACATGTATGCTGGAAAAGAGAAGTTGTTGCTGAATATTTTAGCTGCTGTCACAAGTGGATGGTGGTTTCATTGTATAGATACAGAGACGTGTACGGTTTTCTTTGGAGCATGGTTAGGAAAGTGTGGGAATGGAATGATTTGCAATTGAGATAGGAAAGTGCTGTTGCAGGTGTGCAGTGTAGTCTCCCTGCAGTGTCTTGCCTGGGAAGCGCTCAAGAGGGGCATTGGAGTTAGCAGCTATAACAGACTTGGATCAGATTGTTGTGCTTCATGCACTGACTTCATGTGTCTGGGATGAAATGGTCTTATCTGGGTCACTCCTGGAGCTTTGGGTATGTGGCAGAGGCAAAACTAATGGTGCTCACAGATGGAAGCGAGTAGGAGGAAATCCTTCACATCTTCTCATGCAGCTTTTCAAAGGAAACAGATGCACATTCGCTACTGAGGGTGTTGGGAGGTTCTTTGCTGTTTTGCGTTGTTGGGTTTTGTGTTTGGTTTGGGTTTAATTACTTGATGTTTTTGCATTGGTCAAAGGAGAATGGAAAACTGTTACCCAACTCTCAGGTATTTATTTTTTTTTAGCAGCCTTCCAGTATGGGAAGGGGCTACAGTAAAGCTGGAGAAGGGATTTTTACAAGGGCCTGTAGTGATAGGAGCAATGGCCTGGAACTGGAAGAGGGGAGATTTAGATTGGATATTAGGAAGAAGTTCTTCACCATGAGATCTCTGAGGCCCTGGAAAGGTTGCCCAAGGAGGTTGTGGATGCTCCATCCCTGGAAGTGTTTGGATGGGTCATTGAACAACCTGTTCTAGTGGGAGAGAGATGTCCCTACCCACAGTGGGAGGGTTGGAACTAGACGATCTTCAAGGTCCCTTCCAGTCTAAGCTATTCTGTGATTCCCCATTGTTTATGGAAAACATGTATTTATGCCTTTGATCAGAAATGTCATAGAAAGCAAACATTAACTTCAGGAACGTTTTTGATACTGGCAACATGTTTGAGTGTTTTATTAGTTAAGCTGATTCCTTTTGTGGGTTAAATCAGTGTGTGTCCCAGAGCTGTGACCATTCAAAGCAATGCCGAGTCCCTTTTCATCTTTTTCTTAACAGCTCAGGTAAAATCACATTGCATTTAAACTGCTCCTGGCATCCAGATGTTTTTACTGTTGCTGAACTCCTCACACATGCTGTGTCAGTAGCCAAACTGATGGGAATTGGTCTTCATCCTCTTTATGAATGAAATATGGTTCCTTTTATGTGCTGTGAAGTATGTTACATTTATCATGGGTTGTGCAGTTCAGTGACACTTTCCTTGCTGCCTGACAGTTGAAAAGAATGAATTGACTGATCTGTCTGGGTCAGCTGATAGCAAGAGTTCTCTTTTGGAACAGGTCATCCTCTTGGACTGCACAGCTCCAGTAGCAAGTGGGATGCCGGAAACCCTGCCAGCAACCTCTCCACAGTAGCAATTATGCCGGTGACTGAAGAAGTGCCACTCACAGCTTTTACTCTGGAGCTCAAGCACGCGCTCAGCGCTGTGGGTAAGAGGTGTTTGCATGTTACTGTGTCACAGGGAGGAAATGCTGCTCTGAGCAACAACAATGGCCTGTTGTTGGTCAGGACAGGAGGACTGGTGCTGCATTGGGGTAACAGCGCTCAGGATCAGCCTTTTCTATCACCTCTTGCTTCTCTGTTCCCATCCCTATTGTGCATTGAACTTTAGTGGAAAACTGTGTCATAGAATCATCAAGTCTGGAAAAGACTTTCAAGATCATCCCGTCCAACCATCCACCCTACAACCCCCAACCATTAACCCATCTTCTGAAACATCCTAGCTGCCCAGTTGTTGGACCCCTCCAGAGATGGTGTCTCTACCCCTTCCCTAGGCAGCCTGTTCCAAGGGCTCCCCACTCATTCTGGGAAGAGATTTTTGCTAAGATCCAGTCTAAACCTGCCTGGCACAACCTGACCCCATTTCCTCTGGTCCTATTGCTAGTCCACAGGGAGATGAGGCCAACACCTCTTAATGATTCAGAAATATGAGCCAAATCCTAATAGTCCTTAGTCCTTGGCTACCATCAGCACTCCTGAGGCTGCAGGCTCCCCAGTGGACAAGTCCCACACGACTGCATGTACCCGTGGTGCCTGTCTGAGTTCTGATTCTCTCAGCTGTGCAGCTTCATCCAGCAAAGGACTTCTTACACAGCTGGCTTCTGTTGAGGTGGGACAGTGAGTGTTCAGCACAGGGCTTGTGGAGGGGAGCCAGGCTGGCACTGGAAGTTCAAATTCAGATGCTAAATCATGGTGCTGTTCATTTCCAGCTCGTTTGTACCTTGTGTTCACAAACGTCTGCATTCAGCTCACAGTGGGGTACAGAACAGTGCTGTATCTGTTGGGGATGCTGTGTGTGCAGATTCCAGTTGCTCACAACTCCTCATGTTAACTCACAGTCGAGTGCACACTCCGTGCTCCAGCCTGACATCTCCTGAACATCCTCTGCTCGTCCTTCTGTGCTACCGCAGATCTCTTGAGTGAATCTCCTGTACTCCTTGGGTGAATTGCCAGGCTGCTATCTCATGGCTGTTATTTTGAAAAGCACAGGTCAGTGTGCTTGGAGTACAACCACTACACTTGTTGGTTGTTTCCTTTTTGACCTTACGGGTATCTGGAGCTGCCACTTACTATTCTGTTCAGTGCACATCTTTCCAGTGAGCAGGCACAGGAAAAAGCTGTTGATGCTTGAACTCTTTGACCTTCTGAAATGTGAGATTGGTTACAGTGAGAGCTAATTTGTGGGTGTCTTGAAGATTGCTCTTATTTTGAGATGGCAGAAAAATGTTCCTTCTGTGAGGGAGCCCAGCTTTCAACCACAGTGATACTGTGAAGGGGTCCTTTCAGCTTGTTGCCAGCTTGTTTTGAAGTGACAGCTCCAGGAGCCTGTAAATAAAACAAACTAACTCCAGTAGGTAGAAGGACTGTTTAGAATAAAAATAATCATCCTAGCTGTAAGCAGCTAGAAAGTGACACTTGGCCCCTCTTTGTTCGCCTTATAAAAATAATGTTTTCTTTCCTGAACTGATCCCTGTGTGGTGTTTGGCAGTCAGGGATGGTACTGTGCACCCCTGGCATCTGAAGATCTTGCTAAAATGGAGCAGACAGCTGCAGTGGGAAGGGGGAAGAACTGTGTGAAAACACAACTAGCCAGATGGTCCCAAACACAGCTGGTAGACCAGGCTCTGTGGCCTTGAAACGAGGGCATCTAGTGACAGGTAGATGGACTGGAAATTTAGATCAGATCTTGGGAAGAAATCCCTCCCTATGAGGGCCCTGGAACAAGCTGCCCAGGGGGGTTGTGGCTACTCTGTCCCTGAAGTGTTCAAGGCTAGGTTGGATGAGGCTGTGGGCACCCTGCACTGGTGAGAGGTGTCTCTGCCCATGGCAGGGGAATGGGATTACATGAGCATTGAAGTCTCTTCCAACCCAAAGCAGTCTGTGACTCTATGATATCCCCTGTCTGTCAGCTCAGCCTGTTTTGCGTTCAGCCCCATGACACTGCCACAGTCTTTGCTGTCATTATGCTGAGGGGGTTTACATTTACTCCGTTATTTTAAGTTTTTTATTTAGCAAAAGCAGCATTCTGTTTTTTCAGGTTGGGAAGTTGTTGGGGTTTTACCTGGTGTTTTTTGTTATTATTGGTTGGTTGTTTTTCAGACATTCCTTATTGCTGCCTGACAGAGTGCTGGGCATGGTGTGCCAGATGGTGCTTTGCTGTGAGGATAGGGGATGTGTTTGGAATGATTTTTATTCTGACTTCTCACAGCAAAAAATGAAATGACTAGTTCAGTTGGTGTTGTGAAGCAAAACTTGGGGTTGTTTTTAGGTTGCCTTGGTATTCACCTGGTCCTCAGATTTGTGTCCATCTTGCTTGTGGAGGAATGGAAACTACATAGGAAAAGAGTAGTGGCGAGCAGCCAGTGTGTCAGAGTTTCATGCCTTGGCCACCTGAGCCCCTTCTTGCTCCTGAATTCCAGACTGGCTCAGTGGCACTTGAGGTTTGCGTGTGAGCACCTTACATGTATTTATAGCAATGAGAGGTGGTGGGTGATGTGCTTTAGGAGCTTAATTGCAAATCTTTCGCTTAAAGATGCACTTTCACTGTGGATGTTCCTAATAATGAAAATGGGGTTTCTCTGTGTAGATGTCTGCCGAGGCATCCTGGCTGGTATCAACAACAGGCCAACAGGACTAGGGATGTCATTCTCCTCCTGCCTTGAGCACTGGGGTGGTCTCCCCTTGAGCACTGGGGGCAGTACTGGGTCCCTCACTTTAAGAAAGAGATTGAGGGGCTGGAGCAGGTCCAGAGGAACAATGAGGCTGGGGAAGGGACTGGAGGGAAAGGCTGATGAGGAGAGGTTGAGGGAGCTGGGGTTGTTTAGCCTGGAGAAGCGCAAACTCAGGGGGGATCTTCTCCCTCTCTACAACTCCCTGAAGGGAGGTTGTAGTCATGTAGTCATGGGGGTCAGGCTCTTCTCCCAGGTAACCAGCACCAGGACAAGAGGGTAGGGCCTGAAGATGCCAGTGGAAGGTTAGTTTGGATGTTAGGAAGCCTTTCCTTCTGGAAAGGGTGATCAGAGACTGGAATGGACGGCCCAGGGCAGTGGTGGAGTGCCCATCTGTGGAGGTGTTTAAGGACAGCCTGGCTGTGGCCCTTAGTGCCCCGGTCTGGCCACTGTGGTGATATTATGTCCTGTGCTGGTCTGGATGAGCTCAGAGAGCCTTTCCAGCCTCAATTGTTCTGTGATCTGCTGCTGTTAGTTTATTCTTTTGATTTTTCTTGAAGCATCTTTTTAAAAATTGGAAGTTGTGATCAAATGTTGCTGTTTAACATTTAGTATTTGAGCCAGATTGTGCCAGTGCTCTGGGCTTCCAGCGGTGAAAGCAGCTGGTTTTAGCTTTCTTTTGCAAGTTAATACATTTATTTTAGAAAATTCTTTGTTCTCCTGGTTAATACTAACTTAGCTGACTGTTGTACAATTCAGTATAATTATTCAATCCCCTTGCTGCAGTTTGGACACGAGGGGATAGAGGAAATTCGGAGGATGCAGGCAGTGATACTGAGATTGTTGCAAGAATGGCTGCAGTTTCATTTGTTTAACCTGATTTTGTTAACTGCTCCCATCTTATTAAAGAAGCATAAGAATAATGACAAATATTACATTTCAGCCTGATAGCAGAAGCTTCCTAACACCAAGAATTATAATAAACTCTCCACAAGAACTGCAAGAGCACTCAGAGGCTGCTTTTGGTTTGGTTTCCCTCCAAAAATCACTTTTGCCTGAAGCAAGACAGGGCTTGCAAGTTTGGTTACTTAATTCTGTTGAGCAGGTTTATTTATATATATTTTAAAATTTTTATGGGACCACCTCATAACCAGTCTGCTCTCCATACTGGGCTCTCTGGGCCCTCAAATGTGATGACCTGGCTGGCCAGGCTGTGCTTAGGAGCATCAACGTTTGGTACTTCCTTCAGCTTTATCCAGCCAGCTCATGCTAAATGCCTGGGGATGTAGTTTTTTGTGGTTTGTGATAATTCAGCTGTTGTTTCTCAGGGACAAGGGAGCAGAAGAGAGCTGGAAGATCTTTAAGGACACTGTGCATAAAAGGCAAGAGATCCCCATCACCAGGTATAAGAAAGCAGGCAAGGGAGGGAAGAGACCAGTGTGGCTGAGCCATGACCTGCTAAAAAAACCCAACCTAATTAAAAAGCAAGAAGGATCTGCACAGCCAGTGGAAGTAGGGACAGGTGTCCTGGGAAGAGTGTAGAGATGCTGCCCAATTGTGTAGGCATGAGGTCAGGAAGGTTAGGACATGGCTGGAGCTGAACCTGGCAAGGCATGTGAAGAATAATAAGACTTTTACAGGTCCATCTGTGAAAAAAGGAAGGTTAAAGAAAACACACCCTTCTTGAAGAGCAAGAACAGTGAGCTAGCAACAACAGATGAGGAGAAGGCTGAGCTTCTCAACTTTTTTTCTTCAGTTGTCACTGTCAGCCTCTCTCCCAACACCTCCCAAGTTAAAAAATCACAAGGTGGGGACTAGGGTGATGAAGTCCCTCCCACTGTGTGTGAAAACCAGGTTCCTGTCCTCCTGAGGAAGCTGAAGTCACTAGTGACTAGAAGAAGGGGAACATCACCACCTCCAGTTTTAAAAAAGATAGGAAGAAGACCCTGGAAACCAGCGACCTGCCAGCCAGCCTCATCTCTGTGCCTGGGAAGATCATGGACCAGGTTCTTCTAGGGGCTCTTCTAAGGGCCATGGAGGACAGGGAGGTAGTTTGAGACAGTCAGCAGGGCTTCACTAAGGGCCAGTCCTGCCTGCACAACCTAGTGACAAAATGACTACTTTGGTGGAAGAGGGATGAACTATGGATGTCAACTGTCTGGACTTCTGTGAGAGCTTTGTCATGGTTTCTCACAACATCCTACTCACCAAGTTGGAGAGTTGTAGATTTGATGGGTGGACTGTTCAGTGGATCAGGAATTGGTAGAATGATCCAATACAGAAGGTGGCCACATGGAGACCAGTGACAGTGCTGTCCCTCAAAGGTCTCTGCTGGGACCTGTGCTGTTTAATATTTTTATCAATGATGTAGAGAGCAGGATTGAGAGCACCTTCAGCAGGTTTGCAGGTGACCCCCAAGCTGAGTGGTACTGTCTGTAAGCCAGAGGAATGAGAGGTCATCCAGAAGGACCTGGATAGGCTAGAGAGCTGGGCCAAGGGGAAACTCATGAGGTTCAACAAGACCAAATGCAGGATCCTGCCTCTGGATCAGAACAATCCTCACTGTCAATACAGACTGGAGGAGGATGAGATAGAAAGCAGCCTTGAGGAGAAGAACCTGGGGGTGCTGGTGGAAGAGAAGCTGAACAGTAGCCACCAAATTGCATATGCAGCCTAGAATGCCAACTGCATCCTGGGCTGCATCAGAAGAAGCCTGGCCAGCAGATGGAGAGAGGGGATTCTGCCCCTCTGCTTTACCATGATGAGACCTCACCTGGAGTCCTGTGTCTAGCTCTGGAGCCCTCAGTACAGGAAGGACAGGGACCTGATGGAGCAGGTTAAAGCCAGACAGTGAAGCAGTTACTACTTGGTATCTGGTGGCACTAACTTGGCATAACTCTGCTTCGATCTGGAGACAGGTATAAATGTAAAACACGGTCTGAGCACTGAGGAGAAAGCAGGAAAGTCCTGCGAAGCGACGTGGACCAGAGACTACATCATTGCTTCCTCACTCTGTTAGCTTTCAGTGTGGAAGCCCTCTCTGCGTCTCCAAAGGGTGTAAAATGTAAAACTTCCACCAACTAGGGACAGGATTTCTGCTTCTGGACTTGGGTGAGGGTGGACAAGTGTTGCTGCTGTACAGTTTGAGGTTGGGATAACCAGTCTGGTGAATTCTGGTCAACGTTCGTTGTGTCTGTTGTGTTGTTACTACTTTTTCCCCTTCATCCTGGCAGAACTGAGAGCATCTGTTACCAAAAAGCAACTCTGCACTACTGAGATTGTTAGTAAGTGTTTACGCAGCTATTTTTTCATTCTTTTCCTGAGACCAGCTAAGTGATTCCACATGGCTGTGTGAGTTCTGACACGTGGGAGCCCTCCCATCACAGACAATTTCAAACTGAAGTAGAGAGGGAATTAAAACTTAACATAGGCACCTCTGTCTTTCCTTTCTGCCCTTCAAATAGAAATTTCCTTTAAATGCTAAAAATATGTAGGGAAGCTCTCTAAAATATCTTTACTAATAATTTATTGAGGGTTCTTATTGTGGTGCTGTCTGAATTTACCTTCTTTGCACTGATTGTATTTAAATGTTCAGTGTTTAATGTGATGCCTGGACCCTGGGACTACTTGATATTTTTTGCTGGCCAAGATCTTATGACCTCAGAACATCAAACTCAGGGCAGCCTGTTCCTTGGCACATAATCTTTTAGACTTTATTAGGTCACATATAAATTCTTTTGATGAAGTCCAGACAAGTAGGTTTGCTGCGCTGAACTGTTCCGCAGAGCATTTTGTACTGCGCTTATCTTCTGTGTGGGGTCTTTTTCCAGGTGAGGT
Organism: Rhinopomastus cyanomelas; assembly: GCA_013400115.1. Lineage (NCBI taxonomy): Eukaryota > Metazoa > Chordata > Aves > Bucerotiformes > Rhinopomastidae > Rhinopomastus > Rhinopomastus cyanomelas. The sequence goes on from VXBP01007306.1 coordinate 105,079, forward strand.
GGGCTTGGAACTGTTTCTAAGCATCAGAGATTACTCCTTGACCTCTGGATCTCTGATTTCTTTAGGCAACTTTTGGACCTTGTGTTATTAGATTAAAACAGGGATGTTCTCAGTGTTCCCACTCTTGTGTGTTTTATCAGATTGATGTGATGTGGAAAAAAGTTACCAAAGTGGGGGCCATGCTCATCGTTGGAGGGGAAGGAAGAATTTTGTCTCACACGTGATGTCTCCTGACTGCAGCAGGTTCTGAGCTTGGAAGCCTTGTTGAAGTGCTATCTCAACCCTTTTCTTGAGGGCTGTTTGGTCTTACAAGATAAAATGAACCAGAACTCTAATATTTGCAAGAGATTTTTCTCTCCTGAGTTCTCTTTCACAGAACTATACTTCTGTGCTGAGAAACAGATTACTCTGGAGAACCAATTTAGCTGCTCCATGAGGTTTCCCTGTGAATCGTGGTCTCTGTGTCGAAGGGTGCAATTGCTACTGGGCAGCTTTCTCACCTGAAACGCATAAAAGTTGGGCTTCAGAATCACAATGAGTTTGATGAAAAAAATAATCCCCCAGGGGCTATTAAAAGTCATCACCTTTGCCTTGAGAAATTCATGAACTGCAAATTGCTGGAGGCTTCAAGAATTTCAGTAAGTTCTTCAAGCTCTGATACTCCTTCCTAGCAATCTGCTACTGGTTGCTGTCACAGAGACACTGTTTGGCTTAGGTAAATATTTCATGTCCCACTCTGTCACCTCTCCTGTGCTCTGACCTCTGAGCTGTTCACCCTGTGTTTAAACGTTCTGAAAGAGGACAGTCCCTGAAGGGCACAGTCAGCTGGTGGAGGGCAGAGGGGTGTTTTCATGGTGCAGACTGCAGCTGTAACGTGGCTGTGGGGCTGATATTAGGTGTGGGGAGGGCATTGCTGTGATGGTGCATAGCTGTGGTGCATCATGATGCCTTAAAATCACAGAATTGTTTAGGTTGGAGAACATCTTCCACCTCATCCAGTCCAACCATTAACCCAGATGTCCCAATCCACCACTAAACCCAACTGTCCCTGAGCTCCACATCTCCATGACTGTGAAACACGGCCAGGCATGGCAATTCAACCCCCTCCCTGGGCAGCCTGATCCAAGGCCTGAGGGCTCTTTCCAGGAAGAAGTTTCTCCTCCAGGCCAACCTCAACTTCCCCTGGTGCAGCTTGAGGCCATTTCCTCTTGTCCTGTCACAGGTTCCTTGTGAGAATAGACCAACCCCCATCTCTTTCCACCCTCCTGTCAGGCAGTTGCAGACAGCAAGAAGGTCTCCCCTCAGCCTCCTCCTCTCCAGACCGACCAGCCCCAGCTCCTTCAGCTGCTCCTCAGAAGGTTTGTTCTCTAGACCCTTTCCCAGGTCCACTGCCCTTCTCTGGTCCCACTCTAGCCCCTCAATGTCCTTCTTGTACTGAGGTGCCCAAAACTGAACCCACTACTCAAGTGCCCAGTACAGGGGGACAATCACTTCCCTATTCCTGTGGGCTGCACCAGTGCTGATCCAAGCCAGGAGGCTATTGGCCTTCATGGCCACTTGGGCACCCTGCTCGACACAGTCTCAGACAGTCCTGCTTGCTGCAATATGCACCTGAGAGTGATGAGCTGCTCTCAGCAGGTTAGTTTAACACGTTTGGGGGTTGTGTTTTGTGAGAAGACATATGTTGGTGTTCTTGATTGCATTAATGGAGGGCTGCTTAATGGCTCACTAATTGGGAGCTTGCTAGAAATTGGAGGTGCAGATGGTTGTTATTTCTGAAACAAAATTGAGTTGGTTTGATTAGAATCACAGAATCATTAGGGATTGGAAGGGAAGTACCATCCTGTTCTGTGCTTGGGATGAAGAAGGATCTGGGCATCTGTGTCTTGCACTGTTGGTGGGCAGGGGGGATGCTGGGCAGACTCCTGAGGTGGCACAGCTGGCTGTCTGTCTGTCTGTCCTCACTCATTTGTGTCACATATTGCAAGCTGCTTCTTTTCAAGACACACTGAGGTGACTGATCATGATTTCTAAAGTCCTGTTTCTCTCCAAGGTTCTGCTGATGCTTGATGGGGATGCATTGTCCCCATTCAAGATACCTGGGGGTGAAGTAGCCATCACCTTGATTCGCATAAAGTTGTACCCTAGCTCTCACCCAGTGATGTTCTGGTCACTTGTTTGATGGTCTCCCTTCTTGGCACTGGTGCATCAGCTCACCTGGGTGCACTTGGCTCCTTGGTTGATGATCCTGGATCTCTGTGACCAGGTGCAGGGAGGTAACAGGCCCAAGCATAGATGGAGCTTGCTGCTCCCTCCTTGATGTGAGTCTCTAATGCTTGATGTTTTTCTTTCTTTCTCAGCTTATTCTGTGTTCCTGGCTGACTGTTGTCTTCTAATTTCCACCATCGTCATAAAGCTTTAGGTCACGTAACCTGGAAGAATATTCAGTCTGGGTGTCATTTCTGGTTTGCTGTGTTAATGAATGTGGGTGGTAATGCTGCTGGTGACTGTTTTTCTAAAGCTGACCTGCTCGGTGTCCCTCACTGTCTTCGTTGTATGTGAGGAGATCAGAACTGCTTCTGGGAAACCTCCCAGTCCCATTATGAGGACTAAAGATCTGCCAGACCAGCTATTACAGAATCACAGAACTGCAGAACGACTGAGGCTGGAAAAGCCCTCTGAGCTCATCCAGCCCAGCCCGGGACATAACATCACCCCGTTGGCCAGACCAGGGCACTAAGGGCCGCAGTCAGTCTGTCCTTAAACACCTCCACAAGTGAGGACTCTACCACTGCCACGGGCAGACCATTCCAGGCTCTGATCACCCTTTCCAGAAGGAAAGGCTTCCTAACATCCAAACTAACCTTCCCCCCCCCCCCCCCCCCCCCCCCCCCCCCCCCCCCCCCCCCCCCCCCTCCCCCCTCCCCCCNCCTCAGCCTCATTGCTCCTCTGGACCTGCTCCAGCCCCTCAATCTTTTTCTTCAAGTGAGGGGCTCAGAACTGCCCCCAGTACTTGAGGGGAGGCCTCCCCAGTGCCCAGGGCATGGGGAGAATGACATCTCTAGTCCTGCTGGCCACACACTACTGCTGATCCAAGCCAGGATGCCATTGGCCTTTCAGACAACTGGGCACCCTGCTGGCTCCTGTTCAGCTGGTTGTCAGCCAGGACTGCCAGGTCCCTCTCTGCCAGGCTGCTCTTCAGCCACTTGTCCCCCAGCCTGTAGCTGCAGGGGCTTCTTGTGGCCAAATTGCAGGACCCTGCCCTTGGGCCTGTTAAACCTCATCCCATTGGCCTCTCTCTTCCCATTAACCCAGCCTGTCCAGATCTCTCTGCAGCATCTTCCTCCCCTGCAGCAGATCGACATTCTGCCCCAACTTGGTGTCATCTGCAAATGTACTAAGGGTAGATTTGATCCCCTCATCCAGGTCATCAATAAAGATGCTGAGCAGAACTTGGCCCAGCACTGATCCCTTGGGGACACCACTGGTCACTGGACACCAAGTGGATGCAGGACCATTCACAACCACTCTCTGTGCCTTGTCATCCAGATAGTTTTTAACCCAGCAGAGGGTGAACTATTTGTGAGGTTGAGTGGTAAATTTATCAGTTTCAAAGGTAAGGTGGTAAAACCTCCCCGCATCATGTCTGTTCCTTGCAGACAGTTCAGCAAGCACAAATGGAGCAGCACAACTGAAGAGTGAAGGGCAGGAGACACCAATCCTGCTTCTGAACTGATTCCATCTACATAGGACTTGTTGCTTTCATAGGAACCAGCCACCACAAGCTCTGTAGAGGAATGGGGAAATGAAATTCTACTCTCAGTTCTCCCTTCTGTTATTTCTGACCAGCTTTTACTTTTGCCCTCCACTTACAGGACGTTTTTGTCTGTTGTTCTTTGCTCTTCATTCGTCACAAGTGTAATGAAGATGAAACAGGGATGTTTGGAAATACAAGATGAAAAATCCTACTCCCAGGTTTTTTCCAGGCTAACACTATGGTTAGGCCCTTGCAGGAGGAATTGAATGTTTGGGCAGGAATGAGGTGGCTCTGACGGTCAGATCCAGCTGCAGATCTTGGACTTGCAGCATTTGCTTTTCCAGCACTAAAGTCTGAAATTGTGACTGTGGTGCTCACTAATGGCTCCTTGGTTTTTACTAAACACAGTGAGCCATGCTGCTTTATTAGTGCCTCGAGGGACTTCATAGGGTTTCTTTGTTATTTCACACATATATTTCAGTTCTTTTATTAATGAAAAAATGAAGTTACATCTTGCAAGCGTTAGTACAAAGAAATTGTACTTTCATGTTTTGTAAATGTGAGGTTCTCTCTCCATGCAACATGGATAACATTTTCTTTAGATTTGAGGTTAATCCCTTAAGTTTCCTCCACCTGGTTCAGTGCAGGGTGGACAAATCAGGTAGGTATCTCAGTGGGTCAGTGAAACAGGTGGTTGTTTTCCCTTGAAACCAGATTCCTGGGCTTTGCAAAAGGTATCTGATGGTCTGACTGTTGGGTCTGTGACAGTGCAGCTGCAGCAGGCTGTCACCCTGAGGACACAGGAACGTCAGAGTTTGTAGGCTGTGGCTGGCACAATAACAGAGCTCTGGGAATATGGAGAATGGGAACGTGTTACTGGAGAGAATTATGAAAAGTTTTGTGAAGGTTTTGCACCAGCTATTTCTTCTGCAATTACTCTGGTCAATGCACTGGCCCACCACAACCTTCAGCTCACAGAATCACTCTGGTTAGAAAAGACCCTTGGGATCATCAAGTCCAACCATGAGCCCTACTCTACAAAGTTCACCCCTAAACCAGATCCCCCAGTACCACATCTAAATGACCTTCAAACACCTCCAGGGATGGTGACTCAACCCCCTTCCTGGGCAGCCTGTTCCAATGTCTGGCTGGTCTTTCTGTGAAAAACTTTTTCCGACTGTCCAGCCTAACTCTTCCCTCTTGTTCTGTCACTAATGACCTGTGAGAAGAGACCAACACCCACCTCTCTACAGTGTCCCTTGAGGTAGCTGTAGAGAGCAATGAGGTCTCCCCTCAGCCTCTTCTTCCGACTAAAGAGCTTCAGCTCTTTGAATCTCTTCTCATGAGATTTGTTCTTAACTTTCACTGCAGAGTCTCAGAGCTGCGCTGCTTGTAGCTACATTTTGTCAGTGCAGTGTGTTGGAAGGGCAGGTGCTCACACACAAAACTTTTGTTCTTGCAGGTCCAGCCTTGCTGCTCACCAGTGATAACATCAAACAACGACTGGGTTCTGCTGCACTGGACAGGTACCTGCCCTCATTGGTACTGCAGTAGAATGCAGGGAAATACTCTGCTAATGAGTATCCAGTGTTGGGGAAGAAAACCCTGTGCTCTCTCATGTACTGTTCTTTCTTGTGAAGGTGCTTGGGGCAACAGTTGTTGGAAGTATTTGGTTCAAACATGGGTGGTTTCTTTCCATTGTGACTTTTTCAGTTGTGAAACTGGAAAAGCTGAACTATTTCCAGTGTCGTCATTCCTAGGGAGCCATTGAAGTCTTGCTGAAATTTGGCGTTGCTCTTTCCTCTGTTGTCTGTGTCTAATGGTATAAATAATGGACAAATAAAGACAGCACGCGCATGGAATCATGAGCAGATAAAGGTTCTTAGCCTGGACCAGTAAGGTAATAGAATCATTCAGGTTGGAAAAGATCCTCAACATCATCAAGTCCAACCAATCACCCAGCTCTACAACGTTCACCCCTAAACCGGACCCCCAGTACCGCATCTAAACAACCTTTAAACACCTCCAGGGACGGTGACTCAAACCCCTCCCTGGGCAGCCTGTTCCAGTGTCTGACTGCTCTTTCTGTAAAGAAATTTTTTCTACTGTCCAGCCTAACCCTGCCCTGGAGCAGCTTGAGGCCCTTCCCTCTCATTCTGTCACTAATGACCTGTGAGAAGAGACCAGCACCCACCTTCAGGTAGTTGTAGAGAGCAATGAGGTCCCCCTTCAGCCTCCCCTTCTTCAAACTAAAGCACCACTGCTCCTTCAATCACCCTTCATGAGAAATCTTCTCCAGGCCCTTCCTCAGCTTCATTGTCCTCCTCTGCACCCACTCCAGCACCTCGAGATCTTTCTTGTATTGAGGTGCCCAGAACTGCCCCCCGTACTACAGGTGTGGCCTTCCTAGTGCCCAGTACAGGGGGACAGTCACCTCTTTACTCCTGCTGGCCAGGCTACTATGGCTGATACAAGCCAGGCTGTCATTGGCTTTCTTGGCGACCTGGGCACCCTACTGGCTCACATTCAGCCACCTATCGATTAGAAGCCGGAGGTCTCTTTCCACCAGACAGCCGTCGTATTAGACATGTCCTTTGGGTTTTGTGCTGACATGTGAGATTTCTCTGCACTCAGTCAGAAGCTGTTGTATAGACCCATTTGAAATTCTTTTCTGCGCGCAGTACCCACGAGTACCGCCTGACCAGCTGGCTGGGGCAGCAGGAGGACATTCACCGCATTGTCCTGTACCAGGCTGACAGCACCCTGACACCCTGGACCCAACGCTGCATCCGGCAGGCTGACTGCATCCTAATCGTCGGCCTGGGGGACCAGGAGCCAACTGTTGGAGAGGTGTGGAAATAGCTCCTTCCTCATTAGTAGAATTAACAGTCCAGGTCAAAGAAGGATGTTGCATACTGATGAGTTTTCCTCACTTTAATGGAAAGCATAAATGATGAAAGGTTTCTGAGAAGTGTGTATCCTAAATAGAAAAAGGATGGAATTCGCACCCTCTGAAAGGGCAAAGCAGCCCTTTTGACCAGTGGTCAGAGAGCTTTGGAGCTTTGCATTTGTGTCCAGAATTCCTTTGCAGGGTCTCCAGACAGAGAAATCCATTTCTGCCTGGGTGGGATTTGCAGTGTGTGCCCAGGAAAAAGTAGATATAAATTGTATGGATAGTTTAATGTACCCTGCTACAGACTCTAAGCTGTATTTTTTCCACTTACTATCTATTTTTGGTTTTGGTATTTATTACCAAAGTTGTTTGACCAGGCACATAAATTCTGCAAGAAATTAAAAATCGAGGTCACAAGTGGGATTTTTGGGATTGTGAAGTGCTGAGTGTGACCCCCAGAGAGCCTGGGACTAGTACCATCTGCAGTGTTCTTTGTGCCGGCTCCTCACGACTGTGTGTGGGAGGCAGGAAGCACACTGAAAGCAAGTTGCCTTCGGTTGCCTAAAACAAGAAAAAATAAAAATAAGGAATGCAAGGAGGAAAAAGGCATCTGATTGGAAGTGAAAGAGCAAAATGTGCTCAACATTTGCAGGCTCACGGATGACTGTCACGTTCTGCATGAACAGTGTGGCTGTGCTGAGTTTAAGGCTCCATGGTTTAGGTAGAACCAAACCTTTCAGGTGTGAATCCTTGTCTGATTTTAGAGCTGTGTGTGCAGGCTCACAGCTAACAACACAGTTGTTAAATCAGTCCTGTTTGATGGTTTTAGTGGGCACAGTTGGGAATAGGGGGCAGACATATCTGTGTGTGTGTGTGCGCACGTGTGTGTGTGTATGCATGTTTGTGTCATCAGTTGTATTTCACAGCAGAGTGCTCTGTTAAACCATCCTGGAGCATTCCTGACATTCCCATCCTTGCGGTGTGTATCACATGTTGTAGCTGGAGAGGATGCTGGAGAACACTGCTGTTCGAGCACAGAAGCAACTTATCCTGCTTCATAAGGAGGATGGGCCTCTCCCTTCCCGGACTGTGGAATGGCTCAATATGCGGAGCTGGTGTTCTGCTCATCTTCATCTGCACTGTCCACGCAGAGTCTTCTCCAGAAGAAGCCTTCCCAAGCTGGTAAGAGATTTCCTGCATCAGTGGCTGGTCCCTCAGCTCTTGTGCTTCACCTGTGTTCTGTGATCAGAGGTGATCTGAGTTTCAGTGTGTACTTGTGGTAGAGTTCTCTTCACTGGGAGGATCCTCACACTTGTAGAAACCACACTAAAGGTAAAGCAAAGGCAGACTGGGAGGCTTCCAGTAACTTCAAATCCTTGTCAAGGAGAATTGCCTCCAAAGAAAGTGCTGTAGTCTAACTGCTGTAGAAGTATGAGAGATGCATATGATCACTAGGATTGTTTGGTTGGTTCATTAGTCCTCTTTGCTTGAAGAGCAGCCATCCACCTTCCAACTCTGGTGTTGGCTGGTAGTGTTGCTGCTACCCTGCCTGTAGAGTGACCATCTTCTGCCTCCTTTCTGCAGATAGAGATGTATGAACGTGTGTTCCAGAAACCACCAGACCGTCACTCTGACTTTTCTCGCCTGGCTCGTGTTCTGACTGGGAACGCCATCGCACTGGTGCTTGGGGGTGGAGGAGCAAGGTAGGTGCCTTGTCCTGGGTATTGCTGCCAGATCTCAGGGCACTGCTGGCACTGGGGCTGGGGTAGAGTCTGCAGGATAAAAGGCATCCCGTGAAATCAGCCCTGTTCTGTAGGAAGCACTGGGGTGAGACACTGAGTAGCTGCTCTTTTTACGCAGATGGAACCTGTTGTGTGGGTCTGTGCTTGGATTTCTGCAGAAGAGTGAGAGATTGTGACCTCTCATAAGTTTGGCTTAGTTGGACATAACCAGGGCACTAAATGTAGTGCTTCTTTCTTTTGTTTGCTTTTCCTGTACTATGGATTTTTTTCTCCTGATGGATTCTTATATTAGAAAATGGCTCAGTATTTCAGAGGCTCCCAAAGCTCTTCCAGGTATCAGCAGCAAGAGGAATCCTGGTGTCTAACGGGGGAACGTTCTCTTCTTCATAATCACCCAAACCTCCAGGTTTCTGACAGCCTTCCTTTACAGACACAAGAGCAGGATGTGTGCTGAACACTATTAGAATTCCATCTGAATTCTTCCTGAGCTTTGGAAAGAAGTCATTGCTGACATTTTCTTTTGGAATCCCTTTTTACTTTGAGAGTTTTATGTTGAGACAGAATTTGGTAGCCCTTTGTCTCAAGACAGTACTGTCTGCATTGTCTTCATCACCATGGGCTTGAAGCCCTTCTTTCAAACAGAGCTTTGAGATACTGCTCTCAAAAATAAAACAAATGTCATTTGCACAAAGTTGTCTATTTAACTCCCTGAAATACAGCAACTTTGTCTTTGGGCCAGTGCCTGCTTTGCAGGGAGTAGTCGCTACAGGCCAGGTTGGAGCTCTTTTGTGACAGCTTGTTCTGATTAATCGCTTGATGCTGGAGACAGCCAGTGCTGTGGCTGTTCTGAGTATCTGCAAAGATGCCTTTATCCTGGCTGTTAGCAGTCTCCTCACCCAAGATGACTTTAGTTTTTCCTTTCTGAGATAACCACTACCCTGTGGAGACGAAAGTGAAGCAGAGGAAGGAGCTTCTACTTAATGTGGGCATCTCATTGAGCGATGCAAAGCACTTGTGCTTTTCTTTCTGTTAGAAGCTGTCTGGTACCGCTGTCTGTGCTAAAGCCACTGTCACACTGAAATAGGAGCATTCCTGTAGTTCTGGCTGCACATTTTGCTCGTTTCTTTCTTCCTTCTGTAGACACTGCTGTAACTTTTGTCAAACTATTTATTTGTTGTCCTACTACTTGACTTCCAAGCTACTACCTGCTGGCTTTCAAGAGCAGAGGTAAGGAGGAGCAGGATTGCTGAGCTCCATGTTGGTCCTGTGTTGCCTTTGCAAAGCTGCACCTCCCCTTGCTGCATCGCTCCTGTGCTGGCTTTGGGGTTGCTGGATGCACTGCCCCCATTCAGCAATGTCACCACGTGTCGCTTGCCGTTAATTTGCTCATCTCTGCATCGATTCAATGTGGAGAGAGTGAAATGACAGGATGGATAGATAGGGTTATTCCTCTGTCTCTGACACCCTGTTGTGCCATGGACTGAACATGGGGGTTCATGCTGGCCTGTGGATGCTGTGAGCCTTGTGTTTTTGATGTAAAGGAGCAGAATGCTGTTTCTGTAGCTGATTTGATGTGAGTTGTGGTAAGAGGAAAGACAGAGCTTTCTTACAAGTTTTTTTTTCAAAGTGAGAATTTAATGAAGGCTGTGGTGAAAAGCTTAAAGTTACTAGGAACTCTGTTAAAATCTTCCCTTGGAAAGTCAAAGTGGATTCTTTGTGGGTCTCTGTCTCTACTAACAAGGGAAATTAAAGAGATTGACACTCAGTACATAAAATCACCCTGTGATTAAAGCCCATCCTGGCTACAAGGATCTTGATGGGCTACTGGCAGGCTCTTGCTGATGTAGCCTTTGGGTAATGGACTACATGGAGTAACCTCCTGCCCTGTTCTGGAAGCACAAGTCACACTGGTGACCAACCTTAAGGAGAGCTGATAGTTACAGGGTGCTGGCTGGTGGAGGGTTTGTGTTCTGTGACTCCAGCACCAGCAATTATTTGGTTGTTATTTTGGGGACATTTGGCTTCACAGTGCCCATCGGTTTGGGAGGTTCTACCAGAGCAGCTGCCTAGTGATTATCTCTGTGGTTTGTCATGCCAAAAGGCTTGTAGGAACTAACAGATCTCTTTCTCTTACGAAGATAAAAATAAAACCAATTGATGTGATACATTTCTAAAATCACAGCTTTTTGCTTTTGTTAAGTGCTAACTTAATTCAAATTAGAAACAGCATGGAGTTTGAGGGGAAGCAAGGAGGTTCGTGTTTAGGAAAAAAAAATCTATTCAAACTGAAGCTGTGGGAATAATGACCCATCCTACCCTGCAGGGAAGGTGTGAGCCCTCGTGTAAGTCATTGTCATGACCTTTAGCCAACCTATACTGCAGTCCCCAACCTAACTGGTACCTGGGGTTGTTCTTGCTCAGATGCAAGCACTGCACTTACTCTTGTTATAGTTCATCAGATTTCTCCCTGCCTAGCTCTCTAGCTTGTCCAGGTCTTGCTAAATGGCAACAGAGTCTGCAGGGGTGTTGGTGACACCACCCAGCTTTGTGTCATCAGTAAACTTACTGACAGTACACCCTAATCCCTCATCCAAGTCATAAATGAATAGGGAGGTTCTGTATAAATATGATAAAGAAATTCTTCCCATTAAGGGTGACGGAGCACTGGAACAGGCTGCCCAAGGGGGTTGTGGAGTCTCCTTCGCTGGAGGCATTTAAAACCAGCCTGGAAGTGTTCCTGTGTGACTTGGTCTAGGTGATCCTGCTGTGTCAGGGGGATTGGACTAGATGATCTTTCAAGGTCCTTTCCAGTCCCTGATGTTCTGTGATTCTGTGAACAGCAGGAGAAAACAAACCAACCAACCTTGACCCTGCTTGTGTTTGATTATCTTGACTTCCTCTGCACTAATGCCCAGAACACAAACACACAAAGTGCTCGTAGAGAAGGGAAGGGCTGTTGCTAAAGAAGTGACCTGCCTTTGTTGGATGGACTCTGCCAAAAGGGCTGACGGTGAGCTGCTGGGATGACTGCCTGTGGTGCTGGGGGCCTTCACCAGCTGGTTCTCATGGACTCCATGTGTACTGCCTCATCAGTGCTCCAAGATGCAGGATGGTCAGGGCTCTGCCACTGTGCCCTGTCTTCCTCTTCAGGCAGCTTTTAAGCCTTCCCTGAGAAGCTGCTGTTGAGGGTTATTTGTAGATATTTCATCAGAGTGTCTTTTAATTTCTCCTTTGTATGTGTAGCTTTCTCTGGATACTTGTTATTTCACCTCTGCTCTTGAACTGTCAAGTCGGGTTTTTTTTCCCCAGAGCTTTGTTGCTGACTCTAAGGATTTGACTCAGACCTCATTATTTTGGGTAGCTGGCCTGTTTCATCAACTCTTCTTCTCCTTTATTGCCTCTTCTTCCCAGCTTTGGCTCTGTGAAAAAGAAGGATGAAAGGAGCAGCATAAGAAAAGCAAGTTATCTTTCCTGTTAGGGAAATATTTGTGTCTTATGAACCCACTTGTTGCTTCACCTGTCTGTCTGTGCTCCTGAGGGCTGTGCCATGTGCAAGCAGCTCATGGTCAGTGGTTTTAGAAAAGCTTGAATGTCCTGAGCCGGATTTTGGTCTCTGCTTCCTAAAGCCTGGCTTTATCTCCAATGCAATGGCTTTACCCAATGTTGAAAAGGCTGGAAGAGTCCTTGGGAGACAGATCTCCTAATCTTTATTCTGAGGAGACCACGTTTGCCTTTGAACTGTGTGTTTGACAGCAAGGCTTCTGACTGCACGAAGAATGAAACACAGAGGATCTACTGTCACTGCCTCCATTGTGTTTGGCTGCAACTTCATTCAGGCAACTTTGAGTAAAAACTTGCCTATCAGTCATAGCATCATAGAATCGTTAAGGTTGGAAGAGACCTTCAAGACCATCAAGTCCCACCATCATTGAGTGTTTGCTAAGGGAGCGGTTCCTACACCTCAGAGCAGCCCCTGCTCCCCTCAGCGCAGCAGCAACCACTGGCTGTGGCAGGAGGCTTCAAGACATCTACAGGGCTCCTGTACTTGTTCATCCTTTATTTGGTCCAGATTTGTAGGTCCTCCTTCCTTTCTGTGCTGCTGGACAATAAACCTTGGTGCTGCTGTTCAGCCCTTGCGTTGCTGTTCAGCCCTTGTGCTGCTGTTCATCCAGAAGGCACAAAGACAGGATTTGTTTGTGCTCACTCTGCACTGGGACAGAGACCTGCAGCTTTTGAGCAATCCTCAGCATAGTCAGGTTGGGCAAACTATTCTGTGGTTGAAAGGAGCCAAGGGACCTACAGGTCAAGTTGCCCTACGTACATGGGTCAAGCAAGGAGAAGGTAGGGCCTGGCCATGCCCACTGTGGGCTGTGGTGGGTTCACATGCCTCAGATCAGTGCTGGTTTCAGCTTGGCAGCACACTGAGAGCTTTGCCAGCTGTCACTGTGCCCCTCAGAGATTCTGCGCAATCACAGTGGAACGGAATTGATGAAAATCACTCACTGTAATGTAAGGAAAAAATTGAGAGAGTCATTGCGTCCTTTCAAGATGATGTTCCCTGGCTGAATGTCAGTGTGTGCTTTCAGCACACAGGCTCTAGAGCTCTTGCTATGAGTAAACCCCATAGTGCTTCCTCTGCTTTGTCTTGTTTAAAAATAAATTCAGCTTGGGTATTGATGACCTCTTCTATCCCACAACAAAGACTTGAAAGCAAGTAGATGCTGTAAGATGCTTTATCCTCACTGCAGTCTGTTTGCACATTGCTCTCCTTTGGGGCACAGGAACTTCTGGGGAGCTCCCACCTGCCTTCAGCAGAGGAAGGGAAGTGTTGCTGATGTTCTGTGGCCTGGATGACCGTGCTTTGAACACACTGCCAGTGATGAAGTGGTATCAGGGTTGGCAGGAGTGCAGAGGCTGAGGTTGCAGTGTGCTCATGTGACAAGTCAGAGGTGTTCTGTTGGGTTTGTTATTCTTGGAGACTTGAAAGTGTGCAAAGCCCTCATGGTGTCATGGCAGATAAGAGCAGGCTGTTTCCGAATTCTATCCTTTTCTCATAATTGAGAACAAGAGGTGTTTTCTGGTGATTACTCTGTTAGTTTGGATTTTGCCATCTTAACTTTGAGAAATTTTCACTTTTCTCTTGTCTTTGGTAAGAAAAATGTCTGCAGATGCTTTCACCTCCTGTGAAATTCTCATCAGCTCTTTTTCTGAGAGACGCTCTGAAGTCACTGTGTTCTTCCCCCTGCCTGGATCGGTTAAGGAAGAGTCGTAAAACAGCCAAAATGAACGAACGTGCAGCTATTCCGCAACATAACTAGGTAACGCAGCCGTTGGACTTATTAGGGCAATGAGCTGCAGGGAAGGGATGTCAGGACTAAAACCTTGTCTTGTTTGGAGTAATTGTTAGCTCCAACAAAGACTGAGGTCAGATGGCAGTCCAAGAAGGTCTGTTTTCCAGCAGTGCTGCTGTGGAGAAGAGCACGGGGAGCTGGAGCTGTGCAAGTTATCTAGTGGCTGGGATCCCTTGAGGACTGTCAGCTGTTGTGCTCTGTGGTCCGCAATAGCAGAGCAAAGCCTGTCCCCTGAAAACAGGGAGGGCTGCACAGACTTTAAGCAAAGTCTTCTGGGACGGAATGAAAGAGGAGGCTCCTGGGTTGGGACTGAGGTTTGGACACCATGGGTTGGAGCAGGCAGGCTGGTGGCAGGGCTGACAGTTCATAGCCCAGCTTTCAGCATGTGATGAGACATCCAAGGAAGAAAAAGCTGGAATTTGAGGTGGAAACAACACTCCAGTGGCAAAGTGCTACCCTTGGAACACTTCCCCTGCTGTAGCTTCATCTCCTACGGTAGGCAGTAGCTGTGCTGTGGTTATGGAGCCCCGGTGTTCAAACTCTGGCAATAACAGGCTCTCCTGGGGAGAGAGAATAAAGTTTTATGATGCAGGTGCCTCAACTTCAGTTCCAGCAGCTGAGGAAGATTAATTCTGATTCCTCAGCTAAGACGTGTGATTAATGATAGGAGGCTTTTTGCTCCTGTTGGTGGGAGAAGTGCGGGTGTGTGGACATTGTCATAAGACCTTCACTGCTGAGCTGCAGTGCTTGAACTGGACGTGGTGGCTGTGAGATCAGTTACTGCACCTCATGTACAGGGGAGTAACTGGAAGCATGAGGGGGGTTGCATTCTAGAATCTATTTAAACTTGACCACATACACCCAGGCAGTGAATGTGCTGTTGAAAGAATGTGGTGGGGGGGTGAGGGATGGAATTTGCTGCCTGAATGCAGGAGCTGCTTGCAGAGGCATGCGTGGCAGTACTGTCACAAAGAGCACAGAGCAGTGCTTTTCCCCAGGGGATCCTGAACATACTCAATATAGAGGGAACAGAAGGGATGAAGAAAATCCCATGGGAATTTCCTGCACTCCTGACGTTCCTCACATATGTTGGAACACAGGAAATGTTCTTCAGCTCCTTTGCTGGGTTCAAAACTTTCCATTGACTGAGGGGCACCCCAGGGTACAAGGGATAGGAACGTGTGGAGCACAAAATGTGCTGATACTTGCAGTTCCTTGTGCTGGACAATAAAAGCAATGCTCATCTGGGACTTGCTTGATGTTTCCATCACTAGCCAGATCTCTATAAAATGTTTACCCTTTTTCTACCTGGCCAGGTCTGTGTCTGTCTGGAAGTCTGTTTCCCTTTCTGACCCATCCAAGCCCTAAGATTACGTGGATTCTTTGTACCCTTTTCATCCAACTGTCGTTCCTGCTTGTCTTCTGTATATCTCCCCCGGGTTCCTTTCTCAGTCTTTGCTTTCAAGCCCTGTCTCAAGGACCTTATGCAAAAAATGTACTTTGCCAAATGCTGCTGCCGCACCAGGGGTGTCCAGACTTCTCAACTTCACAGCAATGTGCTTGGCATTGGAATCACTCTTGGTTCTTGCTTCAGGGCCACTCTGCCTTTTGCAAATCCATTATCGATGGCAACTGCCATCTCAGCGGCTTCTAACAGGGTACAGGTATCCCCTTTGTTAGTTACCTCTATCTCACAGTGCATAGAATTCCCAGGAAACAGAGGACTGACAGCTGAAAAATGCGTGAAAGATGAGATTCTGATTCCTTGAAGTGTTAAAGATGTCTGATAGAACACTTGTGCTGAAGAAATTATGAAACAGAATTCTTGCTAAAGCTGTTGTCCTTTGTTCTGTCCTTGGCTGGAACAGTCCTGAGAGAGAGCAACAGCAGCTTCTCTGGGGTGCTTGTGGTGTCCTGAGTTACTGCAGCTCTCGATGGTTAAAGCACTGAAGTGAGGAACGGGCAGCCGGGCTGTCGCTTCGCTGGTATTTGGCTCTGGACATTGCTTGGGCTTCAGGAAATGGCTGAAACATGAAATGGCTTTGGGCTCTCTTTTGTAAAACAGGGCATTTGCCATCTCAGCTTGGGCAGCTCACCCTTTACAAATCGCTGTGAAGCACTTGCATGGAAGAGAAGTATAAACTGAGAGCACTAGGAATTGTTCAGGTGTTCAGGAGGGTGTAGTTACCTCTAAATGGATGTGGATTTATGCTGTTGTCTCAGGGGTTAGATGTGGCTGAGGAATTTGCTTGAAACCCAACATCCATTCCAATTAGAGTGATAAATTTATCTCTTTATCCAGTGTGTGGTGGCTGAAGAAGAAGAGGAGGCTGAGATGAGAACTTATTGCTTTTTGGAGCTACATGAAAGGAGACTAGTGCTGGCCTCTTCTCCCAAGTAACTGGTGGCAGGACCAAAGGAAGTGGCCACCCGTTGCCCCAGGGGAAGTTCAGGTGGGAAATTAGGAAAAATTTCTGTAGTGAAGAAGCAGTTAAATGCTGGAACAGGCTGCCTGGGGCAGTGATGGAGTCCTCATCCCAGGAGGTGTTCACAAAGCTATTAGCACTTTGGGACATGGTCTGGTGGTCATGGAGATGTTGCATTGAAGATTGGATTTGATGACCTTAGTGGTCCTTTCAACCTTAATGGTTCTGTGAGGAGTAAACAGGCTCCTCGTGACCCCATTTGTGTTGTCTGGGTACAGTGCCAAGACGTGGTCAATATTTTTGCAGGAACTGCTGTGATTTAAGAGTATCCCTGCCTGTTACAGGCAGAAAAGAGACTACACGAGCAAACTCTAGTCCCTAGCCAGCTCTGGGCAGTGCCAGCTCTGGGATCTTCTCCCTCAGTGCAGAGATGTTTTTGGAGAGGGGCTCTGATGGAAGTCAACAGGTTCCTGAGTAGCTGTCTCTGAAAATACGTCTGTAGGATGTGCCAGGTCCTGATCAGCTCGTGGGGTTCCCCACCTTTGCTTTCCTGGTATCATGGAAAGGTTAATGGCTGGATAGTGATCTGTGATCTTGCAGCAGCTGGAGAGCAGCGGTCGGTGGTACTGGGCTCTGCTTGGGTGGGGCCAAGATCCCTGGCTCCAGCCTGGTGTCTGGCAGTCCTGCACAGAGCCAGTCTGGCACATCCTGGGTCCTGCACTCAGTCCACACCATTTCTGAATTTCTAATTGCACAAGAGAAAAGTGAAGAGGTTTTTTTGCAATTCCGTTTCTACCTTTCTCTCTCCCCTTGCTACAGTCAGGCAGCAGCCATGAGCTTCGTGTTCTGTTGGCAATCACTTGCTCAGGATACTGAGATGATCTGTAATGACTCTGCTCTGCTGTTTTATAGCAGGACAGGCATGAAGAATAGGTGCCGCTGAAAGGATCCAGTTCATCATCTTCATACTGCCGTAAAGGGTGTCAGGAGGTGGAAATGAAATGTGACAGAAACTTGAAAAATGCTTCTTCTTTTAAACAGAGGAATGGATTCACCATCCAGCATCTGCAGGCTGTCAGTGGCCAGGAATGGCTGTTGGAGGAAGGTTTGTGCAGGGTGGAAGTATCAGAATCCTGTGAAAGATGCTTTGTGTCATGAAAAAAGTCTCTGAATACTTGAAATAACCTTCCTCCTGTTCCCGTTCTTCAAAGTAATCCCTTTGTACGCCAGGCCAAATCTGTCTTTTGGCATTTGGAAGGGCAGAAAGTCAGCGGCCCTGAGGTTAATCCTCATGACCTTTGCATTAGGCAGCCTGAGCTCTTCACCCTCCTTCCCGTATGGTTCACTTGCTGCTCTGGAAGGTGCATTTCAGGGGAGGGGAGGCTGTTCAGTGACCTGTGACGTGTGTGTGTGTGTTTGCAGACAGATGATGTCAACTGGAAGGGGCCAATCTCTTTTCTGTGGTTCCCAGTAATAGGACAAGGAATAATGGGGATAAACTTGAACACAGCAGTTTCCACCTCAACATGAGGAAAAACTTCTTTACTATGAAAATGACAGTGCCCTGGCCCAGGCTGCCCAGAAAGGTTGTGGAGGCTCCTGCTCTGGAGACTTTCAAAACCCCACTGGATGCAGCCTTGTGTGACTTGTCCTGGGGGATCCTGCTCTGGGAGAGGGGTTGGACTAGATGATCTCTTGAGATACCTTCCAATCCCTAACATTGTATGATCTGACTTGTGATTCTGTGATCTGTAGCTCCATAAGCAGCAGAGCTGTACTTTCTCTATATTGTGTCTCTTTTTAAAGCTCAGATTGATATAGAGCTGCTGCAGAGCTTTTAATCACTCAAGCAGGTGTTAGGAGAAGTGGCCTGTACACCGTGTGTTTGGGCTGTAGTCACAAGTAAAGACCCGTGAGCACATGCCGACAGACCAGACTGAAATCTGAACTACAGTGCCAGTCACTCAGTGAGGCTCCTGCGTTCCTCATGTCTTTCAAAAAGCAGATTTGATGTCAGGATGATATCCAGGAGCTAAAATAACAGAAAAGAGTCTGAACTCTTGAGCCTTAAAGATAAAATGACACCTTTGACTTGGGGTTTTACTATTGGTGCTGTTTTGCAGAGGCTGAAGGAGAAATATAAAGAACGGGGTATTTCCTTGGAAGAGATAATGATAATGTACATTTGGGTACCTCATTTGAGTTTATCCAGGTCAGCCCTAGAGTGTGTTGCTTGAACAAACAAAACCCAAGTCCTAAAAATAAAGCCCCGAGTTTCTGAGTATTTGCTTTTGTTGAGAAAACCTCATGAGACAGGAGACTGCGGACTTGTACTGAGGGCTTCAGGCTTTCTGTTTGCAAATGGTCGGTAATGGGCTGCAGTGTAATTGCTCCTGAGAGGCTTCGCTTTGATTTCTTCAGGGAGGGACCATCTTGACTGTGGTCCAAGAGCTCAGCCCTATTAATCATGTTTATGCATCTGTTCAGAATTCTGCCTCACAGCACAGTTCTCCTGAGCACAGAGCCCTTGACTTCTGGCAGATGTGACTGCAGAGCGGAGAGTTGTGTAATAGTTGGGTCATCTCATGCACACAGAAGCTGTGTTTGTATGACCTGGCACCCTTGTAATGCTCAACGATCTGATTTTTCTTGTTCCCATCTGTAACATCTGCGTAATTGCTCATTTGTTCCTTTTTACCATGAAGGTGATAGATTTTAATGGATTCTACTAAACCCTCCAAGTAGCAGGAGCTTGGGAGCCATCTACTTCAAAGTTATTACTTAAATACTTGGACTGTCCTGTCCTCACCAATCTTCAACCCACCAAGCTCATTCATTATCCTGTGAAATGCAGATGGAATTGTGCAAGGGATGGCAGAGTTGTGGGTCAGCACCTCTTACTGCTCTCGCACTTCTTTCTATCAGCTGAGAAAACCTGTGCCAGGTAGTAGAGCTGCACGTTTGAGGGAACCCTTTCCTCACGGCAGCTGGACTGCTCTGCTGACGAGTCCATGTGCTTTCAGGAAGACAGTAAAGCTTTTCCTGGCTGCAATGTTTAGGAGTCTTCTTCTAACATTATCAGGACCAGGACCTGTCCTGAGAGGAGACTGGGCAAGTTGTCAGTAAAATCACAGTTAATTTCAAAGTGCTGGTTTGTGTTTCTGTAGTTCCCAGCCACTGAGCTCAAACAGTTCTGACAAGACGTTGCACAAAGAATCTCAGAGGGGTAGGGGAAAGACTATGTGTTTGATTTCCAAAGTAATTATTTATCTTTGCAGATAATGGAATTGTTTCTTGGCTCAGAGTACGAGGCAGGGTTTTGTTCAGCATTTCCAAGCTGGGAGTGATGGGGGCTGCAGCTTCCTGTTCAGCTGCTCTTCCCCCCTGCCTCCTCTTGTACACCCCTCCCAAAGCATGTTCAGAAAACAAAACCCCTGGTGCTCTTTCTGATTTACTGTGACTTTATTTTGTGGTTTTTGGGTTTTCTTTTCTCCCATGCAATGGTTTACTTGTACATCCCCTCACACCCTGGGACTGGGTAGACTTGACAGAACGTTCTAAAAGGGCTGAACAATTTTTGCTCTTTTTTTTTTGCTGTCAGGCACAAGCCTCTCTGTTTAGAGCTCATTCTAGAGTTAGTTTGTGCAGCATAAACAGGATCATTGCTACAAGGATATTTTATTTGGATTTTCTTGCAGGAAGGAGGTTTAACTGAGGTTGTGGGATTGTTCCTTCTGTTTATCAATTAATGGAGTGTAGGTTGGAAATTTCCTTGTAAGTGCAGGAGGAGCAGAGCAGGAATGCAGTGCTCTGTTTTCTGTTACCCCGTTGAGCTGTCAGGCAGTCATTATTCTGGCAAATTTGTAATACTGCGAAGTTTTATAGTCAGGAAAGCTGGGAAAAGGCAAGGAGGTTTAGAGTTGGAAGGTTTCAACCCCTCAGCATGGGCAGGGATTCAGTCAGGTTGCCCAGAGCCCCTTGAACACTTCCAGGGATGGAGCTTCCACAGTCTCCCTGGGCAGCCTGTTACAGGGCCTCAGCACCCTCACACTGAAGAACTTTTTCTCAGTCTTCAACCTATTAGTTACCCGGGGAAGACCCGGGTAACTATAGACCGGTCAGCCTCACTTCCATCCCAGGAAAGGTGATGGAACAATTTGTACTAGAGGCTGTTTCCAGGCACATCAAGGACAGGAGGGTCATTAGGGACAGTCAGCATGGCTTCACAAAAGGGAAGTCATGCTTGACCAACCTGACAGCCTTTTATGAGGGTGTAACCAGGTGGATGGATGATGGCAGAGCCGTGGATGTCATCTATCTTGACTTAAGAAAGGCGTTTGACACGGTCTCT
>VXBP01007306.1:126064-188385 GCA_013400115.1 Rhinopomastus cyanomelas
GGTTGTGGAGTCTCCTTCACTGGACACATTCAAGACCCACCTGGATGTGTTTCTGTGTGACTTGGTCTATCTGATCCTGCTGTTGTTGGGGGATTGGACTGTTTGAGGTCCCTTCCAGTCTGTAAATCCGTAATGATTCTATGATTCATAGCCTCATGGTCCCCCCAGAGCCTTCTCCTCTTCAGGCTGAACAACCCCAGCTCCCTCAGCCTGTTTCCATAAGAGAGAGGGTCCAGTCCTTGAATCATTTTCATGGCCTCCTCTGGACCTGCTCCAACAGGTTCTCATCCCTCTTCAGTTAGGGGCTTCAGAGCTAGATGCAGGACTGCAGGTGAGGTCTCACCAGGGTAGAGCAGAGAGGCAGAATCCTCTCTCTTGATCTTCTGGCCACACTTCTGTTGATGCAGCCCTGAATTGGGGTTGGCCTTCTGGGCCATTGGTGGCTCCTGTCCAGCTTTTATTCCACTAATACCCCAGGTCTTTGTCCACGTTGCTGCTCTCAGGTGTGTCCTCCCCCAGGCTGGATTCAGATCTCCGGCATTTGACCTTGCTGAACCTCTTGAGGTTCCCCTGGGTGAACTTCTCCATCCTGTCCAGGTCCCTTCCATTCTGAGCCATTCTGTGATTCCACGATTCTTTGAAATAATCTTACTGGAAAGATTTGGGTACAGTTCAGTTTCAAAGCAGTGTTTGTGTGCATTGTTGCAGCTGTGAGAGATGGAAGGTGCGAATGGGACCTAACACAGGAACAACTCGTAGAAGACTTCCTTGATTTCAGAGTCAGGGGACAGTGCTGCTCAGCATTGGCAACAAAACACAGAGCTGCTTATAGAAGCACAGAATGGTTCTAAGGTCATCACATCAAATCTTCAACGCAGCACCTCCATGACCACCAGACCATGTCCCACAGTGGCACATCTACTACCTTCTGAACCCCTCCAGGGATGGGGACTCCAGCACTGCCTTGGACAGCCTGTTCCAGCATTTAACTATGTTAAATGTTCCAGCATTTAACATTCCTGCTCTTTCACTAAAGACATTTTTCCTAATTTCCCATCTGGAAAAAATCAACTTCCCCTGCCACAACTGGTGACCATTTCTTCTGGTCCTGTCCGCAGTTATTTGGGAGAAGAGGCCAACATTGGCCTCCTTACAGCCTCCTTTCAGGTAGCTATAAATGCCACTAAGGTCTCCTCTCAGACTCCTCTTGTTCAGGCTAAACAATCTCAACTCCTCCAGTGTCTCCTCATAAGTCATGTTCTCCAATCCCTTAATCAGCCTTGTTGCCCTTCTCTGTACTCTCTCCAACAGCTTAAATACAGAAGGAACTTCTCTGTGTCTTGCGTTTGCACATAACCGCTGTCTGTAACCTGTCCTGTTCAGTCGCATCATTTCTCCTGCCCCAGTACACTGAGCACCTCCGGAGTAACTGAGAAGTGTCTAATGGCACCACCACAGAAGTTGTTACTTGGAGAACAGTCTGAGAGCCACTGATATAGTAAGCAGCCCCAGTTTGGGATTCCTGCTCCAAGAAGTGTAGGGGAGCTTGCTGTTTGTGGCAGTGTCTGCTGGCCATTCCCACAGCTTGGAGGGTCCATCACCTCCTGTTTATTTCCAGTTCTTTCAGAGCACCTCAAGGAATGGTTACCCAACACGTGGCTCTTGCACCTCTCTAGGTGACTGCAGTTGATTCAGGCTGACCTGTGGTACCCCATAAGCTGGGCGATCTGACAATTGCCTGTAATCTGTTTGAAATCAAACCTGTTAGATGAAGGAGAAGCTGGTTTTATTTGTCTAGCTTTGCTTCTTCAGGAGTCTGAAAGCTATGGGGGGAGTCTTTAATTGTTGGGCTCTAGTGGACCCCTGGCAATTTCTTTCTCCTCTGCCAGTTAACTTCAGCAGGGAAGCTGTGCAGCAACATCTGGAGTGGCTTTGGTCAGCAACAGCAGGGCTCTGCATCAGCCCTGACTGTAATCCTGTTTTTTAACTAAAGGAAATATCATCTCTTCAGTGTATTCAGATCTTCATCCTGCTGAGTTGATTAGGAGAGAAGATGGATGCTGGTGAGGCTGAGAGCCTGAGCTCTGTTTTCTCTTCCCTTTCAGAAGCTGAAGTGGACTGTGGTTCTGAGCAGTGTGATCAAGCTGCAGCCCTGCCTGGCTGCTCCGTTAGTCACAGAGTGTCCCCACTCTGTGTCCTCACCCTGGGGTGGTTATTCATTCTAACACTGAGAGACAGTGCCCTGTTGATATGTTAAATGTAACTTGGGGAGAAAATATTGGTGCTCAGGCTCTGGTTTTGTATGAATTGTGTTTTCTTCAGCTCCCTGATCTGGAGTGCAGAGGTCGGCCTCTGTTCCTGCTGAGGCTTTAATCAGAAATGTCCTGCTGTATTTGCTCACTTCTTCCTGAGAACAAGATCTAATCTGAGTGCTGGCAGGCACGTGAGGAGCTGACACATGCACATCTCGCAGAAGAATTTTTCTTCTATCAGTTGTGCTCTGTCCTTCCTGCATCGAAGTCACATGCCAGTGGCATTGCCCTGGGGGATGAAAGCAGGGGCTCGTTTCATGAGCAGGAATTTTCCTGTGAGACCTTGTGCTGGAAAGGCTGTGCCGTGTGCTCGCTGTGCTGGGGTAGTTCAGGGAAGCACATGCTCAGCCTCCAACTCCTCTCCATGCTTCACGGTCATTTATTTTGGACCATTAATAGTAAAGAAGAAATGGTGCTCAGCAGGTAAGAGGCCCAGCAGTGCTTTGGAAGGCTTTTTAAGCACGTTGAGCCTGACGTTGATAAGCAGCACAGTAAGTGGCTCTTGGGTGTAGCTGATGCACAGATGCTCAGGTCAGGCTGTGAGGCAGTGGTGGGGTGAAAATGGAACATCACTCATTTCCAGTTCCATGTGTCCTGGGGAGTGGCATAGGGTGGGAAAGAGGTTTAGTTGATATATGCACTGCACTTCTTTGGCAGATCTGTGGGTTCTGGTGCAAATAGTGTAAAACTAATCTCTTAGGTAGCTTGTCCTTGGTGCTAGGAGCTCTTGTCACTGTCCTGGCAACAGACATGAATCCTGGCAGGAAAATTCTCCATGCAGCTGCACTGTCTGTAAGGCAGAGGTCAGCTGCTGTGCATCCCAGTGCATCTCTTATCTGAGACACTCCTTCCTCCTGTACAGACAGACTCTCCTGTTCCTCCTTTCCTCTGGAGTGACATTCAG
Source organism: Rhinopomastus cyanomelas (assembly GCA_013400115.1). Lineage (NCBI taxonomy): Eukaryota > Metazoa > Chordata > Aves > Bucerotiformes > Rhinopomastidae > Rhinopomastus > Rhinopomastus cyanomelas. Next base: position 129,281 of record VXBP01007306.1, read on the forward strand.
CTCCAGGTCAGCCAGGTAAACAGAGATTTTCCCCATCCCTTCCTCCACTCCATACAAGTGCTCTGGCTCTGCTCTGTGCACAGCATCAGCACAAACAGTCTGCCTGTGGATTCCTCTGGCCAAACACTTGTATTTTCGCATGTTGCCCTAAACCAGGACAGGTCCTCTGTGCAGCGGGGCCTGGGATGGCAAGAAGTGCCTGATCCATGGGGTATTTTCCTGCCCTCATTCTCTGTTAATAGGCACCTGCCTTCAATTTCTTTTCCTCTGTAGTTGTAGATGACAGCTGCTCACACTGACTCTCCGTGATGTCACCAGCAAGTTGTCAGTGCTGGGACACGTGCTGCCTGGCACAGCTTGGCTTCCCCTGGCAGCAAGCCTGTGTTTACAGCCGCAAGCCATGGAGAAGTGGCCCAGAGACAACCAACTGTGAAGAGCTGTTGAGAAGTTTCCTGCAGTAGAGTCACTAGGATAATGATGGCCTAAAGCTGTAGGGAGGGAAAATATCCACTTGTATCTTTCAGGAGGCTGGATGATCCAGGAGAAATGCAGAGGGTTTGAGCACATTTGTGTTTCCTCAGGATTTTCACTCTTCAGTGAGGAGTGCTCCTGGTCAGGGTGCTGAAGCTGGAAGAGTCTGCTTTGTAGTTGTGAGTAAATGAGACATCATCTAATCTGGCCCTTTATAGGAGATCCCTTTCCAAGCAAGAAATGTCCTTTCAGTCATAGAATCACAGACTGGCTCAGGTTGGAAGAGAGCTTACAGCTCATCTACTCCAACCCCCTGCCATGAGCAGCAGTGCCTCAGCCAGACTGGTTGCTCAAAGCCTCATCCACCCTGGCCTTGAACACCTCCAGGGAGGGGGCAGCCACAGCCTCTCCGAGCAGTCTATGACAGGTCCCATCTTGCAGGTCAGTGCTTTGCGATCCAGGCATCTCTTGCAGACCTGTGGCTGTTAGCTGCTCATCCTGGGTACTGGCAGGGACTCCACCCATATACAAGACAGAGGCCATGGCTTGCCAGCAGTAGCAATAACAATCTTTTGTTATTTATCCAAAGGCATCATACAGCCAAGTAAAATCAGATCCAGAGAGGTTTCAAATCTCTCATATCTTACGGATTCACGAGTGCATGGATGAGGAGATCCAGTCTCAGAAGAGGTTAAAGGGAGAGAAAATAGAGCTAATCCTGGCCATTTCAATGTTGCCCCCTCCAATAAGGAGATGCTTTACAGTCCTTAACGTGTCTTAACGACTGCCCATGACATGGGCTTTCTCTGGAAAGCAGCTTGGGTGATGTCATAGCTGTTCCTCAGCAGAACATTGGTGTCCACTCATGATTTACAGGGATGAGCACTAGGTGCTGGGAGCAGACTGCAAGAAGAGCTGACATCGACAAAGCCAAAAAACAGTGGTCTTCTCTGGCTGGGATTAAAGTACAATTCTTTTAATTTAGAAGAAGCAGTAGTAAAGCAGGGTAAGGAAATTAGGACGAGAAAGCTAAACGAGCTGTTTTCTGCTCTGGGATGACGCCAGCACAGATCTGTCATTGAAGTCATTTATGGCCCTCTAACCAAGAACCTGTCTTGGAGCATTTCAGCAGCTGGAGGGGATTTATTTTGATGGAAAGAATGTGTTCAGTGTAGCTTGGCCAGATGACACCTATGGTAGACTTGGCAGCTGTTAGCAAGTATTTATAGGATGTAAACAGCAAGGGGAAAGAGGACAGAAATAGAGCAAATGACGGGGAAACAGGAAAATTGATGAAAATGGGAAAAGGAAGATTTTTCTGGCTGCATGGCTTGGACTGTGGATCAGCCATCAGGGTGGAAAGAACTAATTGACAGGCAGGGATTAACTGGACAAAGTGTTAGAAAGCAGAGGCCACAATTCTGTACTGACAAGAGGGCAATCAGCCTCCCCTGCTAATTTCTCTCTTTCTGTAAGGACTCTGTAGGATGGATAGGGATCCATCTCCCATTACAGGAGATCTGATCGATTGTGCTACCTCTGCTCTCTCACCCCTGATGGTAGGTGGTAGTGATTGCTTCAGAAATGAGTATTTGCAACAATTAGCAGCTCTGAGCTCCCTGAGTGCAAGTTTGCACCTCCAATTTTTCGTGTTTAGTAGCTGCTGACAGCCTGGTACCTTCGATCCACCCACATATAAATCCGTTGGTGATTTGACCTCTTCAGCATCTGGTAATGGCCTTTTCCTCTATTTGTGCTTTCTGTACTTGTGTCTGGGTGTCAGTTCTTTCTGCATGGTTCTGTCACTGGCTGGCCCTGTGTGTCTGTCATCAGTCACAATCTTCCCCAATTGGGGATTTGAGCCTGGCTGCTTCTCAGGTGAAGTCCTTTCCATGTCCTGGTCATCCTTTGTGCTTCTCTGTTGTTTTATAGTTTTGCTGTTTCTGTTTCCAGTGAGCAGTCTGAGCTTGCGTGGCGTTTCCAAAGTGCTGGTCCATCCTGGATATGTGCTCTTATATTTTCTGGTTTATCCTGATTCTTTTGATTTGCCTTTAGAGTTTGCTCTGAGCACTGGGTTAATCTTGTTCAGAGAACTTCCACAGTGGTTCCAGAGTGTCTCCATGTGAGCTGAGCGAGTGAGTAGCTCATTGCTGGAGGAGCCTTGCTGCTTCTGCTTGTCCCATCAGCATTGAGGTTCATCTGTCTCTCATTGCGCCGAGTTCCTTCTGCACTCCTTGAAATCAAGGAACACATTTACTGTCCTGAAGGAATTTGTATCCTCCTCAGACACTGCCTTCTCATCTGCCTCTTTCCTGGGTCTGTGTGCAGATGGAACCTCTGCCTCATTGTTCATCCCTCCTTGTCCTTGTTTTCCATGTCCAGATTCATTTTTAGTCCATGTGATGACCCATCCTGTGGTCTCTGTCTGGATGAGTTTCTTTGAAGAATCACTGGAAAGAAACTTAAGGGAAGGTCTCTGTGATCCAGCCGTTCTTGGCTGCTTTGGAGGAACCCAGTAGATGTTCTGATACATCTCTTCCTTAGAGCCAAGCTGATGTTTCCCTCACGTATCCACTGGCTTGCTTCTTGGCTGTTGCTTTCATATCACTGCCTTTCATCTTGAGCTCAGGCTGGGTCATCTGCATTTCCTTGGATCCTCAGAGTCTGAAGATTTCTGGGTTCATAGTATTTGTTTCTAATGTCAAGACTGTTCAGCAAGAGCCTCGTGGTTCTGCCAGTGCGCACTGAGTTCCCTTAGAAGGCGGCGTCTGTGTCTGTGCTCTGCTGATGGCTGTTTGTCTGATAATGTCTTTTGCTTTCTCCTGGCACAGGGGCTGCTCCCAAGTGGGAGTTATCCGAGCACTGATCGAAGCTGGTATCCCCGTAGATATGATCGGAGGAACTTCTATTGGTGCTTTCATGAGTGCCCTGTACGCCGAAGAGCGCAGCTACAATCAGATGAGGATCAAGGCTAGACAGTGGTCCATGGTAAGCACCGGGAACGTGGCGTTGCATTCCTCAGATGGAGTGTGAGAGTACAACTGCAGGTCTCAGCAGGCAGCAGAGCACCTGCAGCTGTCTGCACGTCGCTGGGGGTGGCACAAGGGGCCCTTGCCTGCAACGGGTTCTGATGGAGGGAAGCTGCTCACTGTCACAGTGGCAGGCAGTGCGAGTGCCCACGGAGGCAGCAGTCAGAGGCTTGTCTTTGCACCAGTTCTAGTCGCAGGGTAAACACAGAATGATGTTTAAGTACATGAGCCTGTGTTTACCTTTGGTTTTATTTGCTCTGTTACTGGGATCTGCTTTCTTTCCAACACTCAGCAAACGTATTTCTCTCTTTCTTTTGTTCTCACATGCTGTCATCTTTCAGTGGAACTGATTGACAGAGGTAATCATTCTCTCCGTGAACGGTAACTGTGTCATTCACGCTGTAGCCTCAGGACTCCAGAGTGGTGCTGAGGAGAGTGCTTCAGTGATTCCAGACTGGTTCAGGAGAAATTTTTAACTTTAAAAATGTAATGCAGACACAACTTCATAGTTAAACTGAGCTCTGAGAAGGTTGTTTTAAGTTATTACTTCTACAGGTGAATTTATTGATTGATGAGATCTTGGGGAAGAATTGTTCGAGCACTAGGATACACTGGTTGAAGTTGACCATGGGGTTACTCTTGTTTCAGAAGTTTGCAGGTTCCAGCTTTGCATTATTCATGTGAAAACCACATTTTCCTGTTGGTTTTCCTGTTGAAAGGGAAACAACACAGGGAATTTTCTAAGTCAGATTAAGCTCTGGGTTTCCTTGGAGTTTTAGGGGAGAAGCAGAAGCCTGCAGCTGGCACATGTATCCTGCTTTATCTTTCCCAGGTGTCTGTTAACCTGCCTTTACTTGGAGACAAAATTTGCTCTGTCTTGGTAAGATACTGCTGACCGTGCAAGTGAGCCAGTCTGGGGCGTTAAAGTACTGATTGGTTTGGTGCTGTTTGGGCAGGCAGAGGGAATGTGCTTTTTGTACCTTTTATTTAAGAGCTGCCTGTGCCTGGGTGGGTTGGGAAGCTCCCAAACCATCAACTATTGATGACACAGAGCAGTTTGCTGGAAGCACAAAGATGGAGGAGGCTGGAGACTGAGAACATAAACACAGCTGCACTGAATCGAGGCAAACGCTGTTTAACCTTGCACTGTCCATTTCCCACAGCAGTCACTACCAAGTCACTACCAAGTACCTACAGGACTGCCTCTGAGCAGGGTGATCATGGGGTGACACCTTCCTCTAGCTATCTGAGCCCTCTCTTGCTCCTGTTTAGGCTGGAACAGTGGAGTTTTCCTCCGTGTATCACCTTTTGTTTGTATCTTTGTTGTTTGTATCTTTCACCTTTGTTTGTATCTCCTTTTGTTTGACTTGTCAGACCTCTAATCCACAGAGGGTGATGCGGAGCTGGAAGGCTCTGTTCTGGCCTTCTCAGGGCTTCTCACTGTGTTTCCAGTGTCACAGCTCTTGAGCTTTCCAGCCTGATCTGGAATACATTGGCTTTTACCCGGAATAGTTAAAGATGAAATGAAGAAATTTAATCTATTGACTGATTTTGAACACAAATGTCAGAGCCCAAAGAACATTCCACAAAGGAGAAGGCAGGTTTTGTCCCAGCCTTGGGCTCTTTCAGGGGTTGATGTCTTGAAACTTGCAAATAAGTAGCTGGAAAAGAGGTTGGTGACCTCGGTTAAAGCAAACATTTTGTCTTAGTAATGAATTTTATTGAGATTTTTCGTGCGTGTTCTGACAAGCTTGCCAGGTCCTCATCCAAACTAGAAATTGTTCAAGGGTTTGAGAAGGAGAAAAGAAAAGGCTGCTCCGTGTGAAGTCCTTTCTCGCTGTTCCCAGCACAGTCCAGCAGAAGGGTTGCATTGTTCATTGAAGAAAGCCATGAAAGCTCTCTCTGCGAGATCAGATCACAGCTAATGCACAAAGTGGCTTGAGGTGTTATAAATCTTTTCAGCGTGGCTATTTCGAGTCTGTCTCCTGCACTGTGTTGCAGCAGCTGTAGTTGAAGCAGTGAGGAACAAAGCTCCTTTCCCTGAGCATCAGCCCTGTGGGTAATAGCAGGGGGCTTCACCCACAGGGGCTGAGTGTGAGCCAGGTGACAAACCCAGCAGATAGCCCCCAGTTCCCTGTGTCCCACAGACACTGGTGTCCCACAGAGCAGCATTGCTGCAGGCTGGGAGGAGGTGGCTGCTGTATGAGAGCTGCTCAGAGACATGTCCTGTATTAAACTAACTTTGCTCACAAAGGTTTGAGCAGTCCCAGCTACAGAAGCTGCTGATGCTGCTCCCTTGAAGCTCGGGAGCTTTTGCTGGCGAAGGTTATTGCTGATTGCTCTTTGTGCAAAACCTCTCAGCCTGGCTTTCTCAGCCCGTGGGGGGTTTTGAACCATCTTCGCTGTGATGGATGAGATAGCTGGGGTCATTATTTTTGTCATCCATCAAAACAAGCGCCAGGTTTGTTCTGCACTTGTTTCTCATATTTTTAGAAATCAGTGTTTCTGTAATTGTACACTTAGGGCTGGGAGAAGGTCTATTTTTAATGGGAAATTTTTAATGGGATGCATTTTCTGGCCATAATGAAGCAGGAAAGAAATCACTGACTCATATGTCAGCATACAGAGTGGTTTGAAATTCACCAGTCAGGCTGGTTACTATTTATTGCCCTTGTGTGACTTGTAACCTGTGTCTGGCCAGCAGCACCTACCAACAGAAGCTTTTATGTTTGCAGATCACTGGGTTTTCTCGTGTTTTTTAATTGGAGAATTAATATTTCAAACTATAAGTGTTTCACATGGAATGGAATATTCTGCTGTTGAAGGGAATAGCATGGTGATAGGAATCTCTAGCTAAAACCTTCCTGTAATGAGAGTGAAGACTTGCAGGGTAGGATGCAGTGGTTGTTGGCTGTTTGTGATTCATTACAGCTGAAATAAATGGGGTGTGGATCTGAGGTCACAGCTGTGAGGTTCTGCCTCTTCTTAATGCTGCTTCAGGATTTCTGCATTGGGAGATTCTTTGGTTTAATGAGCTGAGCTGGCCAAAAATTTATCATCTTTTCTTCTATTGTGCTGGTTCCTGGCCAGCTCAGCTCTGTGAGCTTCTCACTGGCCCTGGGCTGGAGGAGGTAGAATCCTTGGTTTCTGTCTGGGTCAGATCAAGCTGCTGTCAGACTGGATTCTGATAGTCTTCTTAATCCTTTACATCTGCTATTTTGAGGGAAAAAAGCTGTTCTCTGCCACACTGTGATGATTCCTGCACCCAAAGCCCATGTGGGACCATACACAGGTCAAGGATATGGAGGGAGGAGCATGATGCAGCCACCCAGCTGGTTCCCAGCAGGGTTGGTGGGGAGGAGTGCAGTGCCCACACCATAGGGACTTCAACGGGTCCTTATGCCATGGAAGTCAGAGGGGAGCACCTGTAGTGGGTGCTGTGTTCTGGGAATGACTTCGCATCCCACACTATTCTGTTTGCTTCATGTGCCAGATCTTCTGTGTAACAGTAGCCCCAAGGACAGAGCCCTGCAAACAAACACAGGGCAGAGCTGAGGAGGCTGGTGCTGCCAGGTTGGACTGGCGTGAAGAGCGGGCAAGATGGTGTGGGAAAGATATTCCTGCCTGCAGCTGATCAGCAAAATCAGCTGGTCCCAGTCCCCAAGTCTTGAGACTGTGACTTAGCACAACAAAAGGTAACAGAAGCTACAGCAGCTTCAAAGTGGATCTTGAATAACGACAGCTTCATTCTGGACTGTGGCTTGATGAATGTGGACATCTTGCTTCTTCATCTGGGCTGATGAGCTGCAGACAACTGGCTTTGGGTGTCCTCCAGCCTGCTGGCCCCACTGCCAAGGGGGCTCTGCTGTTGTTTGGTGCCTTTTAATTGTGTTTCTAAAACACTATATAATACATTTAAAACATTTATTAATATCCAGAGGTACAGGAATATCTACTATGATGTAGCGATAGAGCCTGATGGTTCATAGTTGGCATCTCTGTTGTATTACTTGGGGGTCGATCCAGCATTGCAAATCAAACATTATAATTAAGGAATTTCCAATAAAAGTCTGCCTGCAAAATCCCAACTCTCCTAGTGCTTTGGAATGCATCAAGCAGCCCCGATTCTACCCTGCAGCCATCCTGTCAGCTGACAGCCATGTGGACATTCATGCTACAGGATCAGAACATCTCAGTCTGATTTTAAACTTGTATTTACTTACCTTGCTTTTTTTTTCACTTTACCCTGACTCTGAGATGGCTGCGATTTCTGAGCTGGATTGATTTCCTTTGTCTTCCACTCTTAGATTTGTTTATTTCTTTAAACCTGCCCTTCCATTACCTGTAATTCCTGCCTTTGGGATAAACACATCCCTGTAGCTGCTTATCTGAGACTGTTGGCCTGAGTGAGTTTTATTTGGTCTGTAACATGTTTATTCTTTGTGTCTTTGTGTGTTTTGTTCAAACTTTGCCTGTGAGCTCTGAAGAGACACAGAAGGAAGTTCTGGGTGCCAACCGCAGTCGTGTGTAAAGTATTTAACCTCTTCTCCTGTTTTGAGTTTTGGTTCTTGCAGCACAATTTCGCCTCCTTTTTTATACCCAGGAGCATTGAAAAATCTTCTCCATCAGAATTTTTCAGGTTGGAAAAGACCTTCAGTGTCACAGAGCGCAATCTTGACCTAACCTTACTGCCCTCACTAACAATCCATCACTAAACTCTGTCCCTGAGCACCACATCCAAATGATTTTTAAATACAGCCGGGGTGGTGACTCAACCCCCTCCCTGGGGAGCCTGTTCTCTCACTGTAAAGAGGTTTGTCCTGATACCCAACCTAATCCCCGCTGCACATTTTAGGATTACCCTAGGGTTTGGCACCAGTTTACCACCATTCTGCATCAAAGAACAGAAGATCTGGAGTTTACAACTCAGGATCCTTTTGCTCTCATCATGTATGTCTGCTCTTATCTCATCATCATCTCTTCCCTGTTGAAGATGCCTTGTACCACAAGGGAGCTTTTAAAAATAACTTTAGGGTTGAAGGTCCTTTCTTTGTAAAAAGATAATTCAGCTTTCAGCAGAGCTGGAGAAATGAAAGTTCCTAAGGTGTTGACAAAAAAACCACACGATACCTGCTCTCACCTAAGAGACATCTGCTGGAGGTGCCACCTCCCATCACAGTAATGGAGGAAACTGAAGCTGTCCTGATCTTGGAGACATGAGTGTTTGCCTTTGTGCTGCTGGTCATTAGGGAAGTATGAAGCAAGCAGGAGTTGGAGAACTCTGGCTGTGTTTCCAAAGGGTGATCTTGAACTTAGTTGTATCTTGAGAACGGTAGGTGGTAGCAGCTGTTCTTGGAAGGCTGAGGGAGGCTGTTGGCCATCAGCATCTGCAAACAGGGCATATTCCAGTTAAAAGAAATGAGAATATGAAGAAGTAACCATGGTTTGGGAGTATTTTGTCCATGTGCAGGCATTAATTGCAGGGAAAATACAGAGGCTCAGCGTTACAAAGATAATTTGCAATAAGCCCCATGTTTGGTGCTGAGTTGGGGAGATTTTTCTTCAGTATTAAATAGAGGACTTATCATAAATAGCTCTTGCCCTGGTTTAATCATTCTGAGTAGTGTCAGAGACCACATCCCTGTCCTCAACCCATCAGAACCCCAAATGCAGTTGGGAATGAAGGTGGTAGGTTCATGACTGGTATTGCGCTGAGGCTTTTACGTTCTCCCTCATTTCCTCTTGCTTTTAAGGATCTTATTTTCTTTTTTTTTGAATACTTGGATATATATTCTTTGAGCAGATGTCTAGTAGATATTTAAAAGCAGCTGGACACAACAATGTAGACTAATCCTGCTCTTTAAATCATCACTAGAGGAAAGCAAAGGCCAGACGCTGTAGGAATAGTTAATCCAGTGAAACCCTGTTTAATTGTGTGTGAGTCAGTTGGATTTTTTTGGTTGTTCATTATATTTTAACCAGGGAGGATGTCTTAGATTTGGCATTGAATTTGTGAGGGTTTATTAGGATTTGAGACCAATACCGTGGTTATGGGACAAATACAGTGGCCTTAATGCCATACAAATTAGGTCTTCTCATCATTCCCTCCTTCGGTTAGTGCCCAGGTGTAATACGCTTGAAATAGGAAAAAAGCAAAACGATTGTGTGAATTACAGGCTGGGTGTGTTCGGTGTCTGACTGTCTGTGCTGTTCTGTGATGTGATAGCAGCTACAGTGCCCTAAGAACCCCCTGGTGATGTGGTTTATGGGGCTGCTGCAGAGTGTCTGCAGCAATGCCCAGGTGCTGGCTGCCATGCAGGCAGCGAAGGACGCAGTGACTCCCTTTGGGAACAAAAGTAATGCACACTGCTACGCAGAGCGTGTTTAAAGCTCTCTAACTGTCATTGAGTTCAGCTTGTGGAGGCCCAGAGAGTCACACATGCTGTCTGTAAGGGCTGATGCAGATAAAAGGTTTAAGACTGGAAAGCACAATGAGGTCTGATCTGCAACAGAGACTCTTACAGGAAAGATGAGTGTTCCACACCAGTGAGCAGCACATGCTCTGTGGAAAGGCTGTTGGAGAGGCAGATAACTAATCTACCCTTTTGTTATTAAAAAAAAGGATAAAGAATTAAATCCTGTACTGTTCATACACATTTGTTAAGGCATAAACCTGAGCACACTGCTTCAAGGGGACCTTTCAATATCCTGCTCTGTCAGGGGGATTGGACTGGATGATCTTTCGAGGTCCCTACCAACCTCTAACACTCTGATTCCGTCATTCAAGGGTGGATGGGTAGCTGTGCTTGTATACATTTTTCCACAGTCCTGTTGCAAACTGGCTGCAAAGTTTGCTGCTTTTTCTTTTCAAGTTATGGCACCGTACAAGGAGTTACTGGTGGGGTTTTGTAGTTGTATTTCTGTCCCCTTGACAACTTCTGTGCTGACAGTAGCAGTGCTTCCAATGTGCTGGCTGTAGAATCTGGGATGTGGTGACTCTGGATTTGCATAGGTTGATGGATGCATTAATATTAATGTGGATTCGGGCACATCTTTGCCTTTGAAACACTTTTGTATTTTCTTCTCTTTAGGTAATGAACTCGGTGTTTAAGACTTTTCTGGACTTGACGTATCCAATAACCTCCATGTTTTCTGGATCAGCTTTTAACAAAAGCATCAACAACATCTTCAAAGATAAGCAGATAGAGGTAGGTCTCTTCTGCACCTCGTCTGTGGGAAATGATGGCACGGTGTTCTGCTGTAGCTTCCTTCCATGCTCAAGTGAGGTGTGGGGCTGTGGGGTGACTGAGAAGGTGTTAAAACTGTCAGCGGGATGCTACATGAACAGAGGAACGTCCTTTTTCATTTTGGTGGCTGTAGAAAATGCAAGGAGTAGATGATTTGTGCTACTTCTATGCTGTTTGACAAAGGGATCCTGTTCTCTGCAAGCACAGGTTGGGATTGTGTGGCTGAACCTGGTGGCTCAGACTGTTGTATCATTGCTGAGACTAACAGACTTCTAGGGCATGACAGAAGGTCTAGAGGAGGGTAGCAATGGGTTTGGCTTTTTTAAATTCGATTTTTGAAGATAGAGTGAGTTTTTGTGAACAGCCTGTTGACAGCTGCACCAAGGTCCAAGTGCAGTTTGCTGTTCTGCACATGGTGACCTTTCCATAGTTGCTAGGTGTCATCTAGTCTCCCTGAGCTGATCGTCAAGTTCAGGATCTCACCCATCCTCTGTCCCTCGGCACAGCAGTGATTTGTAGAGCACATAATCAGAAGTTGTCTTCTTGGAACACCAGCCTCAGACAGTGTTTGGGTAGTCCTGCAGTCTTGCCTCATTTGCAGCTTTAACCACATTATGTCTGTGGTTGGAATCCTTTGTGATGGGAGATTATGTAGCTAATTAATGCTGTATATACTTGGAATATATTTATTAAAAATAATCTAAAACATTCCCTACTTAAATGCAGGTATGGAAGCAAGTGATTAATCATCACGTGGCTTAAAATAGCAGTTTGCTCTGCAGGGTGGCTGATGCTGGAAACAAAAAGGGTTTAGAGAGATAAGTCCTTCTGAGACTGGAATTATTTTGGTATTGTTGGGCAGCAGCAGCTACTCTCGTTTCTTTCCCTTCCTGAAGTGCCCCAGCTCCTATCTTTGGGTTTAGCAGTGCCTGAGAGGAAAACATGTGATTCCTCAGTGACTAAGCCAGCTCCTCTCTGCTTGCTTTGACGTAGCCAAGATGCTGCCTTATGCGAAGGGCCGAGACCTTCTTGGTGGTGCAAACCAGGGTCCTCTTTCAGTCATTTGTCTGTGAATTGTGGATGCACATGACAGTGGGAGGCTGTAGGCTACTGCTGACCTGAGCTCAGAGGAGTTAGTGACAAAACAGAAGAAAATCTCCTCTGAGCTTGGGTTCTCCAGCTCTTGTCAATCGCTGCATTTGGTTGCAGCAGGCAATCCCTTGTATTTCCCTTTAAGATGCAGTAGATTCTTTCCTTCCCATTGTAACAGCTGTATTTGTATGATCTATTTTAATCTTGCAGTCACAGGAAGGTTTTAGTCCAAGAGAAATCCAGTTCTGAGTGTGCACCAGCATCATCTCTGTGTGCTTGTGCCAAGTGACACAGGCTGAGCCCTTCAGTGATGGTTTCTTTGCTTTGGAAGACTCCATCAGATAAATGAGGAGGAATGTTGTGTAGCTCTGTAAGTAAAGAGGCAGTTACTTCTTCCCTGCAATTCATCTGACAGCACAGGTCACTAGGCAGATGGCCCACAGATGCCCCACTGGAAAGGGCAACTTAGTGAGTAACAAACTGCAGAAGCATAAAGCCTCAGACCAGTGTTTCCTTGAAGCATCATTTCAGAGCATGCAACCTGTAAACACCTCCCTTTTCTCAGCTGGTGGAGTGTTTGTGGAAGGGGATGGGTAGCAATAGCTTCTAATTGCAAGTACATGTTAGTAAGAGTTCGTCCTAGCACTAGACAGAGGATGTGTTTGGATGCTTGGTCACAATTGTGCCTTCCTGAGAGGATCCACAGGGAGAACTTCCACCCCAAGATCCTGGGGTGGGTACCAGCCTTTGTGTCTCTATAGAAGCTGAAACCGATGAAGCACTGGGCCAGCTCCTTGTTTTGACTGCCCGTGGCTGTGCAGTGATGCTCCTGCACTTCTGCCGTGTGCCCTTGTCCCTTCCCTGGGTAGAGCCAGGGAGCAGAAGCACTGACATTGAACTGTTTTTTCTGACATTGAATAGAGGTTCCCATTTTCTCCTAAATTCCTGCTCTCACAACCCTCCTCAATCCCAGCAGGGCTATTTATGGTTACCAGCAACCCCCATGATGCTGCTACAGATGTCAACCAAAGGTGCTCAGTTAGAGACAGAGAGCTTTAAAGGTGAGGAGAGATCAGCTGGTGCAAGGAAAGCACTAGACATCCAGGACAGGGCACTTGAAAGATATTTCTCAAGAAATACAATTCTTTTTCATCTGAAATCAGCCAGGAGAGGACCAGGCTCTGGAATTTTCATCCCCAGTTCCAGAAGCGCAAAATCCTCTTGTGAATCACCTCAGCTGTAGGTTCAAGTGTGAGGAATAGAAAAGACTTTGTCTAGTCTTTACTCAGTCTCCAGTAATGCTGTCTCCAAAGCAAATGGAGCAGTACCTGAGAAATGCAGTTTTTATTATGGAGCAGTAGCTCTTGTTTTAGTTTGGTATGTGATATGTTTGCATGACTGTGAGATAGACTCCGTGTCCACCTGTTGTTGTTGACGGTCCGGTTGATGCTCTGAGGTTTGCAATTGTCAGAGCATCTTCAGCAGGGAGAGGCACCCCTTATTTTCTCATAGTCACACTTTGTTCATCCTCCTTCCCATAGCATCTGGACCAGATGGGTTGGGATCCTTGTGCAGCATCTGTTAGTCCTTCTCAGTTCCACCATCTTTGCAGAGCTCTTTAAGAGATTAAACACAGTAGGAAAACCCCTCCTTCTCGGTAGTTCAGTGTTTTCCTGTTGAACAGCAGAGAAACCGAACCAGAAGCACAGACTGACCAGAGAGAGTCAGTCACAACAGAGCTGGAGTCCAAACCCTGCTTTGGCTTGGATTTAAGGCCCATAAATCTGTTGTAGAGAGGGCCCAGACACCTTGACGTGTGCACAGAGCTGGGAAAGTTTACCTTCACTCTTGACTGAGCTCTGCTGATCAATACAGAACTGACAGCTGTTTTCTCTGAGCAGAAGCTCAGTTTATTGGAGCAACACCTCTTTCCCCGTTCACAAGACACTGTGGAGACTTTGCAAAACTGTCCTCTCTCCAACAAACTCCTGTGTGGTTGGGAGGTCACCCTGAAGTATCTCAGGGAACCTGTGGAAGTCTTCTTGAAGATCCCCCTTTCAGGATCCTTTGTTCCTCTAGGTAGTGCTACACAACTTTATGTTGTCCTCTTTAACTCCAGGCAGCTTTGGATCTTGGCAGCATTGCACTGCATCTCCTGCTGAAGTGACCCCAGCTTCACCACCAGAAGGTATAAAGCGAACGTAGTTTAGTAAGAAGGCCGTGACACATGTTCTTCCCTCTTCATCTTGGGCTGTGATGTCTCAGGAGCTGAGGCAAGGCAGGTGCTGCCCACTAGTCTTAGTTTGTGCTGGAGGAACCAAGTAGTAACTCCTCTGTGGTGAATACAGTTATGGCACACATGCTCTTTGCCATGGCTGACTACCACCTGGAGTGGAAGTGGTTGAGTGAAATCATAGAAAGATTAGGGATTGGAAGGGACCTTGAAAGATCATCTAGTCTAATCCCCCTGCCACAGCAGGATCACCCAAACCAAGTTGCACAGAAACACATCCAGGCAGGTTTTAAGTGTCTCCAGAGAAGGAGATTCCACAACCCCCCTGGGCAGCCCCTTCCAGTGCTCACTGTAAAGAAGTTCCTTCACATGTTTATATGGAACCTCCTATGTTCCAGCTTATACCCATTGCCCCTCATCCTATCACTGGATGACATTGAGAAGAGCCTGGCTCCATCCTCCTGACACCCACCCTTCAAATATTTATAGACATTAATGAGGTCACCTCAGTCTCCTCCAAGCTAAAGAGACCCAGCTCCCTCAGCCTTTCCTCATAAGGGAGGTGCTCCACTTCCTTCATCATCCTTGTTGCTCTGCTCTGGACTCCCTCCAGCAGCTCTGTGTTCTTTTTGAACTGAGGGGCCCAGGACTCAACACAATACTCCAGATGTGGTCTCGCTAGGGCAGAGTGGAGAGGGAGAAGAACCTCTCTCAATCTGCTAACCACCCACCTTCTGAACCAGCCCAGGATGCTGCTGGACCTGGCAAGAGCAGTTCTGAGTGAGATCAAAGGTTGTTGTAATGATTCCAGCTTATTGCTGTGTCTCCAGGGGAGGCCAGAAGCAGCAGATGTTTAGTGACCTACATAAGAACAGAGAATATGGAAGGGTGTATCTTCCCTTGGCATTGTCTTCCAGCAGTAAACAACCTAGGGATCTCTTCAGATGAGAGTTCTTATAAGAACTCTCCTTTCATCTGGAAGAATAGCAGATACCTGATCTTCTGGTTTGAGTGCTGAGGTCTGTACTGCTCTGCCTGCTGCGCAGTCACCTGGAATGAGGTTCTTCTGCTGTCATAATCAGGGAAGAAAGGATTTTTTTAATCTGTGTTGATTCTGCTTGAAGTGTTTGAGCAAAAAAATAATCTATGATTGTAAATGTGGGGCTGGTGGGCTTTTCCCTCCAGCTGCACAAGCATTTGTGTGACAGCTCTGTCTGTTACAACGCAGAGGTGGTTGCTTTGGTGTGTGTTGGTTGTAGCTTTAAGTGTGAGGTTACAGGTTTAGTAACAGTGGGACCTTCTCTTGCAGGACCTGTGGATTCCTTACTTCACCATCACAACCGACATCACTGCCTCAGCAATGAGAGTCCACACAGACGGTGAGTGAGCAGCAGGCTGTGACTAACAGTGTTGAGACTTCAGTGTCGCTTCTTATTCCTGGAGTTTTCCTGGCCCATTAAATTTATCTTCCCTTTTGTTTCTCCCTTCGCTGTTGCTGAGCACTGAACTGGGGTTGTACACAGATAACAAGGAACAGAGCTGCTGGGGAGGAATTAAATTAGATGCTTTATTCACTGTTTAGAGAGAAAATGGGTCCATTGACACCATTCTGTTTCCTTCAGACACTTGTAAAGTGCAAGTGTTTCAGCCGTAAGTCAGACCTAATGGAACCAAAACATTTTAAGATTTAAATTCCCGATAAATTAAGCCATTTTCTTAATAAAGAGACTCCTGTGCCTGAAGCAGGTTCTTCTCCCTCTACTCTGCCCTAGTTAGGCCACTTCTGGAATATTGTGTCCAGTTCTGGGCTCCCTGGTTCAAGAGGGACTGAGACCTGATTGAGAGAGTCCAGCAGAGGGCCATGAGGGTGATTAGCGGACTCGAGCACCTATGTTATGAGGAGAGACTGAGCGATCTGGGTCTTTTTAGCTTGGAGAGGAGATGGTTACGAGGGGTCTTAATCACTGTCTATAAATCTCTGTGGGCTGGGTGTCAAGAAGAAAGAGACAATGTCTTCACTTGCACCCTCTGACAGGACAAAGGGCAGTGCATGTCACTTGGAGCACAGGAAGTTCCACCTCAACATGAGGAAAAAAAGTCTCTACTGTAAGGGTGACAGAACACTGGAACGCGCTGCCCAGGGAGGTTATGGAGTCTCAATCTCTGGAGACTTAAGACCCCTCTGGATGCATTTCTGTTTATCCTGTCTTAGGTTTTATGATCCTGCTTGAGCAGGAGGGTTGGATTTGATGACACCTGGACATTCCTTTCAACCCTTAGTGATCTGTGTGTCTGTGTAAGATCACCACCAGGCCCTCACGCTGCGGTTAAGTGTGGAAATGGTTCCTGTTAGAGCAGGGAAAACAGAACTTGGGGCTTCTACAGCACATTTATTTCATGTTCAGCTCCTGCTACATGTCTGAGGTTTGTGTATCTTTGTGGCGCAGAATGGCTTTAGTGCACTTCAGGCTGCTTATCCTTCTTCCCTTTGTCTCCAGGAGAAGCCTTTGCCTTTCTGTATCAGCATAAGCCCAACAAAGCCCTGGAGATGTTCCCCGCAGGCAGGCATATGCTGACATCTGCTTGAATGCAATAAATATGAGGCATGGGCTTAAAACTGGCTTCTAAGCCTGATAGTATCTCTGAATCACCTCTGTTTATTTCTTTTTCTAGCCAGAACTGTGGAATAAAGAATAATAAACAGTTTTAATAACTTTCTCCTGGAATTCTCAGGAGAACCTGTATCTCCCGATTATCTTAATGAGTGTAAAAGCCTTCCTCACCTCCATGGCAGTAATTAATGCTAGGGCTGTTCCCTCTCACTCCTTCATGCAGGCTCTCTGTGGCGGTACGTCCGTGCCAGCATGTCCCTCTCGGGGTACATGCCTCCCCTCTGTGACCCGAAGGATGGGCATCTCTTGATGGATGGAGGCTACATTAACAATCTTCCAGGTAGGTATACAGACAAGTTGGTGAACACAGCTCTGCAAACAACCTGAGAGAATTTGTCCCTTTGTGTTTTATTTTATTTATTTAGTGGAAAAAAAGAGAAATGACATCAAGCACCACAACAGGGAGAGGGCTGAGTCGTCATCCCTGGTCGTGTTTCACAGTTGTGGAGATCTGGTGCTCAGGGATGGGGTTTAGTGGTGGGTTGGGGCAGTTGGATTAATGGTTGGACTGGATGATCTTAAGGGTCTGTTCCAAAGGAAATGACTCTGTGGATAAGGAATAATTCAGAGAAAACAACAGCATTAACCCTTTATCGTTCAGACCGGTGTCACCCAGTTCATCTGGCCGATGTCCATTTCTGGGTTAGCTGCTAGCACATGACAGAGCTGGAATGCTGCAGTGTTCAAAAGACTGAGGAGGTGTTTGGGGTTTTCTGAGCGTCCAGGGGGTGTGAATTCACTCAGTGTGTTTGGGATGCGTGTTGTCTTGGGGTTGTCATCACAGTCAGATGGCACTGGGAGGTGGGTGGCTCAGGAGGGTGGCCAATGTGGAAGTGAGGTGTGGTGTGATGGCAGGTTGTGACTGTAATTGTGTACAAATAAAGGGGGAAGGATCTAAGCCTGAGATATGTCCGAGCAGTGTTCAGACAACGCCAGGCTGTGTTTTTCCTTCAGGGCTGTATTTGCCTCAAAGCCACAAATGAAAATAACAAAATAGACCCCTGAAATCTGTGTCTGGCATGTGTCTGAAAGCAAAACTGTCAACTGCAGACCAAAGCACTTTCTCCATCTAGGTGTGCTGGAGTGGTCAGGGAGCACACGTGGGGGTGACACGGGGTATGGGAGGTGCAACAGGCTGAACCAGTGCAGAGAGACAAATACAAGCTACAGAGCAGACTGATTTAAGCAAAGGTCTAAATTAAGCATCCAAACTGGCTCTTCAGAGCTGCCGTTTTCCTACGCATAACTATTCTGAAAACTGCAACTATCTTGGACTATGGGGGTGTGGAAGAAGTATAAATTTGCTCTGTGAGGTATGTGTGTCCTCTTGCTTCCCTTGGCACCTTCCTGAGTCCTCGCCTGGATCCAAACGCTACAGCTGGTCCTTTTACTGACCTTGAAGTAGGAAGCGCTGCCTCATTTCTTTCTCACTTCCACACATGAGTCTGTCTTTTGGGTCATAAAGCTTTTCTTAGACTGAAATCCTTCCAGCCTCTCCTCACAGATTCCTGTGCTGCTCTTTCCTTTCTTACCTCCTATCTGCAGGGCTAACCCCTGCACTGCCGACTCTCCTCTTTAAGGCTGCAGCCACCACCTCTATGCCCAGGGTCCCCAGGTCATTTAGTCTCTTGAGAACTGCCTCATGAGGCAGGATTGCTGTGGATTTAAAGTGCCCTTTCCCATTACGCCATACATGGTGTGGCTGTGGACTGGAGCTGTGTGTCTCACTGCCTCTCCCTTGCTCCCTGCCTTAGTTTTGCTGCTGCAATGGTTCTGGTGACAGTATGATCTTGGAGAGCCAGCTCACCCCACCGATCTGGGGGTGGTTCTCATGTATACCATGAGTTCAGCAGTGGGGACTAACCTTGAGGTTCCACAGGGGCTTGCTTGATGCAGAGCGGGCTCACCCAACTGAAATGAAGCAGGTGGAGAGGCTCCTGAGGCTTCCTGAGGCGGGGAGTGTTCTCTCGGCAGAGCTGCTGCAGGTATTTGTATGTGAGGCTGTTCAGGGACACTCATGGCAGGTACAGTGTTAGGTTCTGTGTTCACTGGCAATGCAGCTGTGAGCATCACCAGGGTTCACAGCACTGAGACTGATCCAACCTTCTTTCCCACTAGCTGATGTTGCCAAGTCAATGGGTGCAAAGGTGGTGATCGCCATTGATGTGGGGAGCCGTGATGAGACAGACCTCACCAACTATGGCGACTGCTTGTCTGGCTGGTGGCTGCTGTGGAAGAGATGGAATCCACTGGCTGAGAAAGTCAAGGTACTGCAGACTATACTGGCAGATGGGTTTGAGTGCAGAGCTTGGTCATTCCAGGCACAAACCTGGTTTTGCAACCCAACAGACAGACTGTTGTTCTTGGGTTGGTGCTCTTGCTCATGGACACAGACAGCTGGGCAGTGAGAGAAAGGCAGTGACACCAGAGGAAAGGCAGTGAAATGGGAGAGAGTAAAGTGTGGGAAGGGGATGGCAGAATTCTTAGAGCAAAGAAACCTTTCCTTAGAAGTGCATGAGTTCGGAAAGAGTAAGAATTCACCAGTTTTACCAAAAATAGAAACTTTGTCCAATTCAGTGTTGGAGGTTTCAGCTCTAGGCAGTGATTAATTTTACTACTACTGATAAATGTGGGGCTGCAGAACATGGTTATTTATTTCCTCGTTTGCAGTCAGGCCAGTGCCATTGCTGATTCTGCTGCCCTTCCCAAATGTCCTGGCTCAGCTGTCCCCAAAGTGACTGCTGTTTTTAATTCTTCCTTCCCAACTACAGTAACACAGTCTTCTGTTGGAATTTGAAGTAAACATTTGTTTGTGCTTCCCACATAAAATACTACAAGCTGTGTGTGTGCTGCTTCGTAGTCTAAACCTGTCCTCTGTGATACCTCCCTTCCCTGAGAAGGGCTGGTGTCCCAGAGAAGTGGTTGGTCTTTTCGAGCTGGTGCAGCTGTGGAGTTCCCTGCTGTAACCATGCTGCTCCCAGCATGTAGTGGAAGTGTTTCCTGGGAGAAAGCAGAGCCCTCAACTCTTCTCATTTGTGCCCAGTGAAGTACTACAGCTGCCCATGCGGTAATAGGCACCCATGAAAACATGGCATTCCAGCAAACACCTTTTTAGCTGGAGGTGGTGACACTGGTCAACCAAAGAGTAGACAGAGTCTCCATCTGGGGAGATATTTGAAATTCAGCTGGATGTGGTTTTGGACAACCTACCCTGCTTGAGCAAGGACAGTTGGACTAGATGGTCTCAAAAGGTCCCCATCAACTGCAACCATTCTGCAGACTCTCTGCCCTGGCACCATAGAGACCAGGACTGATTTCTGCCTTGAGGTGTCACCGTGCCCCTCTCCCCTCAGCACAGATCTATCTCTTAAGATATCACAGTGTCCTGGAATGAAAGACTCTTTTCAGCCTTGAGGTGCAGACACATATTTGAAGGTAGTTCCCTTTCTGCTGTTGGCTATCAGACTCATTGGCCAGTTGTCTACACTGCCTGGGGAGCAGACGGAAGTGCTGGTGTGTGAAGGCTTCAGCACGCGCCTGTGTGCTCTTGGAAGGGAAAGAATGGAGAGACAATTTGCTTTTTCTGTCCTGTGAATACAGAACAGATTCTGAAATTAAATTTCTGCTTCAATCGCGATTGCTGTGTCTGGGCTGCTTGGCAGGTGCTGAACATGGCAGAGATCCAGACGCGGCTCGCGTACGTGTGCTGTGTGCGGCAGCTGGAGATGGTGAAGAGCAGCGATTACTGCGAGTACATCCGCCCACCTATCGACCGATACGGGACCCTGGAGTTCGGGAAGTTCGATGAAATCTGTGTAAGTGAGTGCTGGGGAAGGCAGCTCTCTTGTGTTGCCCTTTCACAGCAATCTGCTCTTTCATGGTGATAATTAGTGCCTGACTTGCTGGAGAGCAAGAGAGGTCAGTCGGCACAAAGTGAATAATTGACACTAAATCATGCTGTAGAGTAGTGTCACGGCTGCGCGATTGGATTAACAGCAGAAATCAAGTTAGCGATCTCGATTCTATAATGATCTGTGAACAGATCAGTTCTCTCATTCTGTTTCGTGGCAGTTCCAGCTCAGTTGCTTGGGAGAAGCTCTCATTGCTTTGTGCACTCGGGGGTTGTCAGGTGAGGCTCTTTCTCTCCCTTCATCATGTAGCATCTTGTCACGTGTAGGACTTACAGGAGTCTGTTGGGAGGCCAGAACTCACTGAAATGCTGAGAAACATGTTAAAATAACTGGCTGAGTTAATGTTTCAGCATTTCTGTTACTAAAACATCATCCCCAGGTCCTCTGCTCTTGATTGTGTCTGGAAAGGGCACTCATGCCAGAGGAAGGATGTTGAGGAACGGGCAGCTTACACAACTGGTCCAGAGGAGAGTTGGGGCTGTTCAGCCTGGAGAAGAGAAAGCTCCAGGGAGTCCTTATAGCATCCTTCCAGTACCTGAAGAGGACCTCTAAGAGAACTGGGGAAGGACTTTTTACAGGAATTTGTAGAGATAGGATATAGGGGAGTGACTTTAAGCTAGAAGAGAGGAGATTTAGGCTAGATCTTAGGAAGAAATTCCTCACTATGAGGGTGCTGAGGCCTTGGAACAAGTCCCGGGAGGTTGTGGCTGCTCCATTCCTAGAAATGTTCAATGGCAGGTTGGATGGGGCTCTGGGCAACCTGGTCTGATGAGAGATGTCAATACCCATGACAGGGGGTTGGCACTGGATGATCTCTGAGGGCCCTTTCAAGCCAAACCAGACTGTGATTCATTCTGTGATCTGCAGGAGTTAGTTTTCTTTCTCAGAAAGCAGCACAAGAAGAACTGACTCCAGATGTGCAGCTGAGGTACCTTGATGCCATAACTGAGCTATTTGACCAGGGTTGAGATGAGCTGATTACTTCAGTTAATGTGCTGAGGGGCCAAAACAAAAAAGTGAAGAGGGTTCAAAACCACTTAAAAGGCTGCAGGCAAATCCCCAGACTGGCTGAAAAGACAACAAAACCACATTCATTTCACACAACAATAAAAACCCCAACACCATAAAACCCCATACTTCTTCCCAGTGAGGGTCACAGAGCACTGGAAGGGGCTGCCCAGGGGGCTTGTGGAGTCTTCTTCTCCAGAGATGTTTAAAACCTGCCTGGATATGTTCCTGTACCACTTGATCTAGGTGATCCTGTTCTGGCAGGGGGATTGGACTGGATCTTTCAAGGTCCCTTCCAATCCCTAATGTTCCGTGATTCTGTGAATCACAAGTTCTCCTAGAACTGGGCTGAGTTCTTTTACCTCCCCTCAGCAGGAAGAGACCTTGAGCAGTTCTTTTGCTTATGGAAATGTCCCTAGTTCAGGCTGTGAATCCTCTGGTCAATGCCAGTGGTTCCTTTAGGCATAAGATCCTGGCTGTGTTCTCAAAGCCCATTCCCCACTCCAGCATGNAAAAGGTCCCCATCAACTGCAACCATTCTGCAGACTCTCTGCCCTGGCACCATAGAGACCAGGACTGATTTCTGCCTTGAGGTGTCACCGTGCCCCTCTCCCCTCAGCACAGATCTATCTCTTAAGATATCACAGTGTCCTGGAATGAAAGACTCTTTTCAGCCTTGAGGTGCAGACACATATTTGAAGGTAGTTCCCTTTCTGCTGTTGGCTATCAGACTCATTGGCCAGTTGTCTACACTGCCTGGGGAGCAGACGGAAGTGCTGGTGTGTGAAGGCTTCAGCACGCGCCTGTGTGCTCTTGGAAGGGAAAGAATGGAGAGACAATTTGCTTTTTCTGTCCTGTGAATACAGAACAGATTCTGAAATTAAATTTCTGCTTCAATCGCGATTGCTGTGTCTGGGCTGCTTGGCAGGTGCTGAACATGGCAGAGATCCAGACGCGGCTCGCGTACGTGTGCTGTGTGCGGCAGCTGGAGATGGTGAAGAGCAGCGATTACTGCGAGTACATCCGCCCACCTATCGACCGATACGGGACCCTGGAGTTCGGGAAGTTCGATGAAATCTGTGTAAGTGAGTGCTGGGGAAGGCAGCTCTCTTGTGTTGCCCTTTCACAGCAATCTGCTCTTTCATGGTGATAATTAGTGCCTGACTTGCTGGAGAGCAAGAGAGGTCAGTCGGCACAAAGTGAATAATTGACACTAAATCATGCTGTAGAGTAGTGTCACGGCTGCGCGATTGGATTAACAGCAGAAATCAAGTTAGCGATCTCGATTCTATAATGATCTGTGAACAGATCAGTTCTCTCATTCTGTTTCGTGGCAGTTCCAGCTCAGTTGCTTGGGAGAAGCTCTCATTGCTTTGTGCACTCGGGGGTTGTCAGGTGAGGCTCTTTCTCTCCCTTCATCATGTAGCATCTTGTCACGTGTAGGACTTACAGGAGTCTGTTGGGAGGCCAGAACTCACTGAAATGCTGAGAAACATGTTAAAATAACTGGCTGAGTTAATGTTTCAGCATTTCTGTTACTAAAACATCATCCCCAGGTCCTCTGCTCTTGATTGTGTCTGGAAAGGGCACTCATGCCAGAGGAAGGATGTTGAGGAACGGGCAGCTTACACAACTGGTCCAGAGGAGAGTTGGGGCTGTTCAGCCTGGAGAAGAGAAAGCTCCAGGGAGTCCTTATAGCATCCTTCCAGTACCTGAAGAGGACCTCTAAGAGAACTGGGGAAGGACTTTTTACAGGAATTTGTAGAGATAGGATATAGGGGAGTGACTTTAAGCTAGAAGAGAGGAGATTTAGGCTAGATCTTAGGAAGAAATTCCTCACTATGAGGGTGCTGAGGCCTTGGAACAAGTCCCGGGAGGTTGTGGCTGCTCCATTCCTAGAAATGTTCAATGGCAGGTTGGATGGGGCTCTGGGCAACCTGGTCTGATGAGAGATGTCAATACCCATGACAGGGGGTTGGCACTGGATGATCTCTGAGGGCCCTTTCAAGCCAAACCAGACTGTGATTCATTCTGTGATCTGCAGGAGTTAGTTTTCTTTCTCAGAAAGCAGCACAAGAAGAACTGACTCCAGATGTGCAGCTGAGGTACCTTGATGCCATAACTGAGCTATTTGACCAGGGTTGAGATGAGCTGATTACTTCAGTTAATGTGCTGAGGGGCCAAAACAAAAAAGTGAAGAGGGTTCAAAACCACTTAAAAGGCTGCAGGCAAATCCCCAGACTGGCTGAAAAGACAACAAAACCACATTCATTTCACACAACAATAAAAACCCCAACACCATAAAACCCCATACTTCTTCCCAGTGAGGGTCACAGAGCACTGGAAGGGGCTGCCCAGGGGGCTTGTGGAGTCTTCTTCTCCAGAGATGTTTAAAACCTGCCTGGATATGTTCCTGTACCACTTGATCTAGGTGATCCTGTTCTGGCAGGGGGATTGGACTGGATCTTTCAAGGTCCCTTCCAATCCCTAATGTTCCGTGATTCTGTGAATCACAAGTTCTCCTAGAACTGGGCTGAGTTCTTTTACCTCCCCTCAGCAGGAAGAGACCTTGAGCAGTTCTTTTGCTTATGGAAATGTCCCTAGTTCAGGCTGTGAATCCTCTGGTCAATGCCAGTGGTTCCTTTAGGCATAAGATCCTGGCTGTGTTCTCAAAGCCCATTCCCCACTCCAGCATGTGGTCTTCTATGAGCTGCAGGTGGGACTCTCTTCCTCGTTTTCACCACACTGTGGACTTGCTGGCAAACTTTTCTTCTGGTCCCTGAGTTTCCAAACACCCACTCTCTCCTCCACCCAACATTTCTGGGTGCAAGGTGGCTGCTAGCCACGTACTCCACTCCAGTGCTGCCTGCTCCATCTCCCAGAAAAGAGGTACCAGTCTCCAGGAACAGACTGGCAGCACTGTTTTCCCCCCTCACCCCCAATACCTTGTTTGCAGAGGTGCACTTGGCCAGAACTAAAGCTGGGGAGAGCTTTGAATTCCAAGCTGTTTATCAAGAGTTGCCATAGTGACTGCTAGTCCTTCAGGCTAAAAACCTCACCAAATTCAAACTAAGCAGGCAGACACCACAGAAGGGGCTCTGCCCTGGCTAAGCCACTGAACAGCTCTGGCTCCTTGTCTCTTGTCAAGGGCATTGTTGTACTGTCTCTTCCCATTCCTTCCCTGCTTCAGCCATGCAGCATCTTTAGCTGTTGCGGTACAGCTTTGCCCTTCTCCCAGGCTGGAACCTCACCAGTTTCTCTCTGTAAAGGTAGTGAGCACCTACAATTCTCATTAGGCTGCAGATTGATTTCTCTGATACAGTCTCACAATTAAACAATTAAGCCCTGCAGATGCTCACTGGAGAGTCCTTAGGACCAAACAGCAGCCATTCCAAACCACTGCGGGGTTTCCCCAACACAAATATTTTCTCAGGGATATTTGGTGTCTCACAGCTCCTGGGCAAACAGTGCTGTCTGCCAAGTGCAGAGCTCAGGTGTCCTGAGAAATACATTCTTCACTAGATGGAGTGTCCTGGCCTTTTGGAGAACCTTGATGTCCCGGTAACGAGTAGTGAACTGCCAGGTCACAGTTCCGTCAGTCGGATTGGATGTTGTTGAAGAGATTTAAAGGCTCCAAGTGCATTATTCTCAGTGGAGTAAAACTGGAGAGAAGTGCAGTTTGTCAGAGAGGCCACATTCTGTGAGCACGTTCTGAGTGTGAGGCACTGCAGGTGTTGGGGGGCAGCACCCTCCTGGATTTTCATTCCCTGCAGTGTAGCTGAATAATAACTGCTGTGTGCAGGGAGGCTTTAAGCAGCCCTGACCTTAAAGGAGAGGGCAACCCTAGCATTCCTTTATCGCTGTAGGCTGTGAGGTTGTGGGGTTTTGAATTTCTCCTGTGCACTTGTGTTATACAGGAAATCAAAGTGAGAGCCATGACACTGTTCAGCAGTTCAGAGGAACAAAACTCCGCTCTACGGGTCAGAACCCCTCTTGTGTGTCAGCCTGGAGTGCTGTTGGCTGTACATCACAAAGCTCAGGATCTTGCAGTTGGTTTGGATCGGTCTGATCCAGACTCTTGCAGATCCAGCCGGTCCTTTTTCTTGCTGAGCAGTCACATCCTCCCTCGGCCAAGGAGCTACAATTGATTATGAGAGGTGAATTCCACCCTGAGTGCGTTCTGTGCTTTGAACTCCGGTCCAGAAAATCAGAGGAGAGACAATCCCAGCTCAGCCAGGGCTGCATCCAGCACTCAGAGTTCCACGCAAAGAGTGAGGTTCAAGGAGTGTTGCCAGCGTGAGAGCTGGAAATAGAATCCAAGGCTCCCAACAGTTGTTGCTCCATCCTCTCCATTTGATTTTTCAACACCTTTGCCACTCTCTCATTAGGAGAGAAGTAAGTTAGTGACACTTGGAGTAGTCACTTGGTTGTCACTTCCCTGCTCAGGCCAGTGTACCCTGTTACTCTTCCAAGTGCAAATTACTTAAATATTTTTCAGTTAGAGGGATATGGGGCTTGTAGGTTCAGTGCAGTCTATGTGCCTTTGTTTCTGTTCCAGCAGACTGATGTTTCCATGTTCAGTGGTCTCTGGCTTAGCCAGACTCTTAGGAGAGTTTGGCACTGGATGCCCCTCAGTAACTTTGCTAGATCATGTGTAGTCAAGGAAGACTCTAATTAATTAAAATCTTTCTCCAAACGAAGAGCCAGTACTAGAAAGTTTTTCTTCCCATGGCTTTGTTAATTTGAAACCACTGCTGACAAAATACAGGTGTTGGGTGACACCATTCACTGTGAGGGGATGACAGGTCACCTTGTCCTTTGGACTTCAAATGGCACCTTGTTTGCATGATTGTTCCTCTGATTCTTAGGGTAAAGAGCTGGTGTGCCTGAGATTGGCTGTTGGATTTAGCTGGGATGGAGCTGATCTTCCCCTTTAGGTCTCTCCTGGTGCTCTGTGTGTGGTGGTAGCTGGAGTTGGTAACACCCTGGTGTTTTGGGTGCTGCTAGGCAGACCTCACACAGCACCAAGGCTGGGCGGGAGGGTTCTTTCCTAACAATCCCCCTGAGGAGTGGTGGGCTGGGCCAGCAAACCCAGTCTGACTAAAGGGCTATTCCAGACCAGATGGCATCAGCCCCGGTATAGCAGTGAAGAAGGGGGGGCGGGCGTTCCATGATGGTGTTTTGTCCTTCGGAGCAACCGGAGCACCTGCTGGGCCCTGCTGCCTAGAACAGTGGCTAAACCCCTTCTGCTGATGGGGACTTAACTTGAGGGACTTGAGCATCTGTCCTGTGGAGAAGGGCTGAGAGTATTTGGTCTGAAGAAGAGAAGGCCATTACTGTCTATAAATATCTGAGGGGTGGGGGTCAAGAGAAAAGGGTCAGTCTCTTTTTTATGGTGCCCAGTAATAGGACAAGGACTACTGGGGATAAGCTGGAATATAGCCTGTGAAGTCCCTGGAGAATTCCAAACACCCCCTGGATGCAGCCCTCTGTGATCTTCCCTAGGAGATCCTGCTCTGACAGGGATATTGGACTTGATCTCTAGAGGTCCCTTCCAACCTCTGACATTCTGTGATTCTACAGGAAGTAGAGAATAATTTTCATTGTTTGTCTTTGCTTCTGCTCTCAGGTTTTGCTCTCCCTGCTTTGTCAAGCTGTGATCTTTAACCACCAGCCTCTCATTATGTTTTTCTCTCCCCTATCCATCCAAGAAGTGGCAGAGATAGCACACCTTTGGTGGATACCTGGCCCCAGTCAAGGCCAACCAACCACAGGCTGGAGGGTAGCAAAGGTCCCTCTTGGCTTTGGAGTAGAGTTTCCTATTGGTTTGCAAAAGATGTGATTTAGTGAGTTTTTGTGATTAATTAGTTTTTTTCCCTGGATTCTTTCTTTTTTTCAGGAAGTGGGATATCAGCACGGGAAAACAGTTTTTAATGTCTGGTGCAGGAGTGGAGTCCTCGACAAGATGCTGAAAGACAGACAGGAGATCTGCAAATCCAAAACTGATGTGAGTGTTGGGTTTCAGTGTACTGTTCTGTGAGGGCTTCCTGATTGTGTCCTGCCCAGACACTGCTCAGGGCTATGAGGGTGGTGAGACCCTGGCCCAGGTTGCCCAGAGAGATGGGAGAAACTCCATCCCTGGAACCATTCCAGATCAGGTTGGACCTTGAAGCTCTGAGCCAACTGCTCTGGTTGTAGATAGCCCTGCTTACTGCGGGGAGTGGGACTGGGTGAGCTTTGGAGGAAGCACTTCCTCAGAGAAAGGGTGATTAGACACTGGAATGGACTGCCCAGGGCAGTGGTGGAGTCCCCATTCCTGGAGACATCTGAGAAAAGACTGGATGCGGCCCTTAGTGCCCTGATCTAGACTATGGTGGTGTTAGGCCATGGGCTGGACTTGAAGATCTTGGAGGTCTTTTCCAGCCTCAGTCATTCTGGGATTCTGCAATTCTGTCCTTTTCAACCCAAACCATTCTGAGACTCTGTGTAGGAGGATCAGTTTCCTCTAGTCCTCACTGGGAGGCTGCAAGTACCAGATAAACATGTGTTTTCAGCAGGAAAAGGTATGGCTGGTTTTTCAGAAATGTCTTTCCTAGAACCATAGACTGGATGACTGAGATCCTGCGCTTCTCTGGTCATTGGGTACAAGAATAGCCAACGTGTGCTTTGCCAGAGCCCATGTCTGTCTGTCCACCCCAGCACCAGCTGCGTGCCTGTGCAGAGGTCCAGCTGCCTCCCCGCGTGGTGCTGAGTACACACATGAAACATTGGAAGAGTCATTTCTCATTTGTTCTTCTGCCACAAGCTGTAGCTGATACCTGCATGTTGATGTAGCTTCTAGAAGCTGCTGTGTCAGGGCAGCAGCTCTCTCCAGCAGCTGCCCAGTGCTCATCACAGAGAATGTGAACCAGGATTGCTGGCACTGGGCTTGCTGGCCATCGATGCCTTTCAGGATGTGACCCAAATTGTTCTTGGGTGCTTCCAGAAAACCTGAATCAGACTCTTGCTGGAGTTTTGGTTTTAGCCACGAGTCAAATCCCTGCAAAAACATTGAGGCTTTTTCCTGTGTTGCTTCTCTCCCTCACTCTCTTCAGAAAGGTGTTTCACGGAGCCATCCGTGAGGCTCTGTGGCAGCTTGCAGTGCTGTTGGGGTACTGGTAGACCTATGGGCCACGTGTTGCTGTGTGATGACAGCCCCGTTATGGTACCTGCTCAGAAGTAGGATAAAAGTCTCTTGGTTCTACAGTTTAAGGGTTGAGGTCAGTTCAGAGTTGGTTCATAACCCCGTGAGCTGCCCGAACCTCTTGGCAGGGAAGTTTTTAAAAACTATTTCCCATTTTTTAGTGACTCGGGTACAGTATTGCAAAGTTTTGGCTTATTATTCTTACTGGCCTTTGAATTCCTCTCTTTTAAAGCCCAAGTGCTGCAAAGGCTTCATGTTTTACCCAGTGGTTCATCCTCATTGTATTGTATTGTATCGCATTGTATTGTAGGTGCAGGGACATGTTAGGTGATTGTAGTGATGCTCACTAGGGAAAGGAGGTAACAGTGAGGATGTGCAGCTCTTGCAGAGCTTGGTTCCCGAGCTCCTTGGCTTGGAGGGAGTTAGCGTAAGCAAAGGGGAGGAAGAGCAGTGCTTGCATGGATGGACAGTAGCCCAGCACCAAGGGGTGGGTGACACCCCTGTCTGAGCTATTGCCCCCACCCCCATCTGTCAGTGCAGACATGGGCTTTGCAGGTGTGAGCCACTTGATGAATGGAAATGCCTCCACTGGGATAAGATGGATGGCATCCTCGGTTCTGGCTGGGGGAAGAGAGCCGAGAGGACTAGTGCTGACGAATTCCCATCATCAGCTGAAACCCACCCAAGCTGCCTGGCAGTGTGAGTGACTCTGGGAGGAGCAAAAGGACTGAGCTTTGTGGGACACCAGCTAGTGACCTGAGGAGGCCCCAGGCTAATTCATCAGCTTGTTCTTGGTGGCAAAATGCCCTGGATCAGTGGACACATCGGTCTGAGCTGCAGCAGAGGAATCCCCATGCTGCCTCTGTCTCCTTGTGTTCAAGTTCTAAGTTGATGTGTGCTTGCATTTGTGTCTTAATAGCCAAGAAGTTGAGGGAGAGAGAATGCTGTGTTTCAGTAGTGGTTATGAGTCCTATTTCATCCTCTAACTTTTATCACCAGCTGGTAACAAGCCCAAACAGTCACTGCTGCAGCAAATGATTTTTTTAAAGAAAACTTCTTTTAAAATTGCTCTTTCTATGGCATCCAGTAATTCAGGCTGATGTTTCACTAAATGGATATTAAAGCTGTGCACCAAGCAGCACATCGAACAGTTATCGCTGTCTGCCCTAGTTTTCATGATCCTTCGGCTGCCCAGAAGATCAGACATGTTGCCTAGTCCCTGTAAGGTGCAGCCTGTCAGTGCATTGCTGTGTAGGCACTTGAGAACAAGGTGGAAAGTGCTGATGGCTGAGGCACCAAGACTAGGAGGAAATTCTTTACAGTGAGGGTGCTGAGACCTTTGAACAGGTTGCCCAGTGACGTTGTGGCTGCTCCATCCCTGTAAGTGTCCAAGGCTGGGTTGGATGGGGCTTTGGGCACCCTGGTCTGTTGAGAGGTGTCACTGCCCATGGTAGGAGGTTGGCACTGGACGATCTCTGAGATTCCTTCCAGTCTGTCTGTGATCCTATGATTATGGAGGGGGAACCATCAGCTCTGTGCATTCCCCCACCCTAATACTGGGGCTCAATTCCACTTGTACTCCCAGAGACTAGGAGGTCTTTGCTCTTCATCAGAAAACTGTCCATTAAAAAACAAGATGGTTTTTTCATCCAACTTCTTTCAGCAGATTTATTTCTCCAAAATAACAGGTACTGCCTGCTCCCTCAGGGCTGTCCGTGTTTCTTTTCCTTAGTCCATTAGAGTCAGTTAAGTCCTTTAGCTCTGCTATCTTTCACAGGTAACAGCTGATATTTTTAACTTGCCTTTCCCTGGCAAAGGTTTTGCTGCTCTTTGTTACAGCTCTTCAGCTATTTCTGTAGTGTTCAACATCTGAGAGAGCTGAGTGCACTTTATCATCTTGTTTCTGTGTCGTGAGCATTGAATTCTTACTTTAAAATTTCAGATATTTAATCGTTTAGATACTCTTCCTTCACTTTGATCGTTCAGTCCCTCTTTATCTTGTCTCAAAAATGCAAATACTGGAGACACTAACAAGAGGAATCTTACCTCAACGTCTCCTGAACAACCCTCACCCTTCCCCAGCACAGACCTTTAATTGGGTCTCCTCAGGGAAGTTTGGTCTCCTGAAATGTTACTCATAGTCAAAGCTAAATATAATCGAGCAGACTACAACAGCAACTGTCTTTCTCCTCTAACGTATTTAACAAAGATTGTGCCAAGAGAATGCTTCCCTCCCCGGATAAACAAATGTCAGCAGAAAGGTTTTGGAGGAGGTTTCATAGAATCAGAATCATTTAGGCTGGAGAAGACCTTTAAGATCATTGAGTCCAACTGCTTCTGGGCCACTCACTTCCAGAAAGAGTTTGGAGCACGTCTGGATGAGCAATGAGGCTGGGGAGGGGACTGGAGGGAAAGTCTGATGAGGAGAGGCTGAGGAAACTGAGGGTGTTTAGCCTGGAGAAGAGGAGAGTCAGTAGGGCCCTTCTCCCTCTCTACAACTCCCTGAAGGGAGGTAGTAATCAGGTTGAGGTCAGTCAACTAGTACCAGGATGAGAGGGCAGGGCCTGAAGCTGCCGGGGGAGGATTAGGTTGGATGTTAGGAAGCCCTTCCTCATGGGAAGGGTGATCAGACACTGGAATGGACTGCCCAGGGCAGTGGTGGAGTCCCCATCCCTGCAGGTGTTGAAGGACAGCCTGGCTGTGGCCCTTAATGCCCTGGTCTGGCCGCTGGGATGATGTTAGCTGCTGGGCTGGATGAGCTCAGAGGGCTTTTTCAGCCTCAATAATTCTCTGATTCCATGTGATTCTGTAAATGAACCTGCAATTCCTTTGCCTTGTGTAGGATGATGGGAGTGAGGGTTTGTCCTTAGAAGCAGTAGGAGGAAGCGCTCAGAGACTAAATGCTGTTTGCAAAGCATCAGGTGACTGCGGGAAGACACCTGGTCTGTTCCAGTCTTCCATGGAAAGACTTTGGGATGCAGCTGCCCTCCAGCCTGGTTTACATGCAGGATCATCTGTGCAGCAGTGAGGACAGATGCTCCTGCCATATGGGCACACAGTTGCCTTCACATGATTGCTCACCTGCGGGAGCACACGAGCTGATGGCATTTTCCTAAAGGGCCTTTGGTGATGGTCACTGCAGGATTGTGTTCAGCTCTTCATACAGCACCTTGGGCTGTTGTTCCCTCCAAAGCTGCTCTCCGTGTGCTTGTGCTCTCGAGGACAGCCTGGCATGTGGCAGCCTGAGTGCTCTGTGCAACTGCTTTGTCCACTTCGTGCGAGCTGGTGTGTTCAGAGCCCCTGCGACTGCCTTGAGCATCACTGGGGCTGCTTCGTGACCAGTTTGCACATCTCCCTCACTTAGTCATTTGTCAGCAAATGAAGATGTAGATGTTTTTATCCCTGTTATGGGCACCAACCTGCAAACGCTTCACTGGAACCATTCTGATCAGATGCTCAACATGAGACTGGACTGACTTACCCTTCACAGCACTTAATGGTCAAACTGAACTGCTGAGCTTCCAGACTAATGTACCTGACTGAAGCTACTACTGTTTCATTTCACCCTGGGGTTTTTTAATTCTCTCTGGGCTTTCCTCTGCTCACTGCTCCCCAGCAGCCATGTCCTGGATCCTCACCTGCCTCTGCTGCGCTGAAGTACATCAGGAGGTCAACCGAGAGCAATCTGCTGCAGCCCTAATGGGCTTCTGCCGTGGCCCCCACAGGGGCTGTATGGTTCTTGCTGTTCCCAGAAGAGCAAAGAATTGCTCATAAAGCCCCTGTATGGGAAACTGCCCCGTCTGGAAGCACAGGGACAGACATGACTGCCACAGCCATTCCCAGCAGCCCAGTGCCGGTAACTGCCCCAAGCCAACTCCTCCCTGTCTCTCTGCCCTTGGGCGGCCAGTGCAGTTGCACTAATGAAAATCTCTGGTTTGCAAACAAGGTGGAGGTGTGTGGGTTTCCAACTGGTGACCTTGTGCTCGGCTCTGAGGAGGAGTAGAGCTCCTCTCAGCATGGCACGCGTGGAGACCAGCGAGGCTCTTAAATGCCAACATTGGGTTTTATTAGAGGAGAAACTGGAGCAGGGAACTTCTTAAATTAGAGAACACTCAACCCACTGCTTGGGTGAGACAGATTAAAAATAGAAGGAGTTTACTGAAAAGAGGAACTACAAAGGGAAATATTTCTCCTTGCGGGTGGACCACGTACCCCGTGCTCCTGCTCCTGCTTGCTGCAGCATCTCAGGCTCCACAGCCTGTTAGTGTCCCTGGGTGCTTTCTGGTCACCCTAGTACCCAGGCTGCTGACTGCCCAGCTGTGCAGAATCCTGTGGCACTGCTGCGGGCTCTGGACTGGCCACGTGCAGCCTCAAAGCAGGGTAAAGCTCCACGATGGTGTGCCTGGCCAGGCCGGTCACTCTGATAAAGTGACAGTGATGGAGGACAAACAAGTCCAGTGAGCACTGTGGCCCCTTCTGCTGAATTTTTAATAAGTCCCCTTGCTGCCGGGATGGAGAAGGAGCCATTAGAGGTGGATGCACTGTTTGCTCTTGGGAATCCTGTCTGTGCCACCAGACGGGCTTGAGGAGAGTGCTGAGAATTGCTCACTGATGAGTAATGGCTTGTGAGGGGGCAACTGTGGGGAGGGTGTCTAGAGCTCTGTCTGTTCAGTATCGTTTTTACACAGTCTGGGCTGGTTTGGATTTTCTGTACTCATTTGGATTGTTTCACGGGTGTCTGTTAACATGTTAACCTATCGCTGTGTTTCAGGACATGACCTGTCCCACCACTTCTTTTACGGACCTGGCAGAGATTGTGTCCAGGATTGAGCCTGTGAAAGCACCAGTGGCAGACGGTGAGTGGGGTGAACGGGCTAGCACTGCAGAGGTGCTGGGAAGGGCTGCTCACTCCTGCTGTGACTGCTGGCTCTAGCTGCCTTTTTTGAGCACCCTGAGCTCTGAGCTCCAACGGTTCAGGGCTGGGGGCCAGCTCCAGTCTCTGCTGAGCGGAGTCAGAAGTGATGGGCTTGTTTCCCAGCTTCACCCAGAGCCTCTGCCAACATCTGAGCCCAGGACCCGCTGAATCCCCCTCCTGATGCCTCCACTGGAAGGGGCTGGGAGTTGAACACTCTTGATGTGGTGAGACATCTGCTGCCAGTCCAGTACTGGTGTGGTCCGGCATGGTTTTCTGGTGGCAGTGATCCCTGTTAGAATTGGCCTCACCTGAGCGCAATAACCCGCGTGGCAGCTCCTGCAAAGATGAGCTTTGATCCAGGAGTGCCTGCCCCGGTCCTTGCAGAGTCCACTCTGTCCCATATCCTTTAGAGATGGGAGGGGGTTGGTTTGAAGCTTTGGCTGAAGGGTTTTTTCCTTTCAGTCGTGAGCAGGATCTGGAGTGACTCACCGGCTCTGCTGCCTTTTGTTCACTCCAGTCACAGCAGCACTGGTGAACAGCCATGGAACAGGTAGCGGATCCTGTGTGATTACGCCAAGGCATGAAGTGCCTTGTGTCCCAGCTGTGCCTGGCACGTGCCATAACCAGCGCTCCTCACGCAAAGGGTCAGAACTCTGCAGGCCTGAAACCTCCAGTGACAGAGCTCTCTCCAACCAGTCTCCCCCCTCCTCCCAGTTCTTGCACAGGAGAATCTAAAGTTAGCAGTCCTCCCATCTGTGACTGTGAGCAGAGCTCTCCCCGTGGTAATTTGAAATGCTAATTGCAATCATATGCTGGATGAGGAAAATATTAATCAAACGGGGTTGAACCAGCCATTGTGAACGAGAGTGAGGAGTTCGTGCTTATTTAAGGCGTTGGGACCTGCTAAGATTTAACCAGTGCACTGGGACAGATCCTCTGCCTTTATATAGTTTGTGATGATTCATCCCCAGTAGGACGACCTGCTTTCTGCTGGGGGAGGCCACTGAGTGTAACAAAGGGATTGACTTCAGCAGGGCTTTCGACACAGTCTCCTATAACATCCTCGTTAGGACAATCCCACAGTGTAGGTTGTGTGATAGAGTTTGGGGTTGTTATCAATGGACCAGAGTGGAGCTGGAGACCTGTGACCAGCAGTGTCCGTCCCCCAGGGGTCTCTACCGGGTCCGGTCTTGTTTTGTCAACAACACATATGAGGGGACAGAGTGTCCCCTCAGCTAGTTGCTGATGACACAGAGCTGAGAGCAGGAGCTGACACCCCAGAGGGCTGAGCTGCCATCCAGGGTACCCGGACAGGCTGGAGATTCGGGCAGAGAGACACCTAATGAAGTTCAACAGGAGCAAGAGTCGGGTCCTGCAGATGGGGAGGAATAACCCCAGGCACCAATATAGGTTAGGGGTGACCTGATGGACAGTAGCTGTGAGGAGAAAGACTTTGGAATCCTGGCAGACAGCTAAACACAAGCTGATGGGGTGCCCTTGTTACCGTAAGGCAAATGGTATCCTGGGGTCCAGTAAGAAGTGTGTGGCCAGTACAACTAGAGAGGTCATCCTCTCCCTCTGCCCTGATGAGGCCAATCTGGAGCACTGTGTCCAGTTCTGGGCTCCCCAGTTCAAGAGAGACAGCGACCTATTGGTGCCGAGTGGAGGGCAACGAAGATGACTGGGGCCTGGAGCATCTCTCTTATGGTTGAGAGAGGTGGGACTGTTTAGCCTGAAGGAGAGGCCTGATCCCTGCCTGTGGGTGGCTATTGGGAGAACAGAGCCAGACTGTTTCCATTTGTGCCCAGTGACATGACAATGAGTAGTGGGCACAAACTGGAGCACAAGAAGTGTCATTAGGAAATGAGGAAACACTTCTTTCCAGTGTGAGTCCCAAAGCCCTGGGACAGGCTGCCCTGAGAGGCTGTGGAGTCTCCTGCTCTGGAAATACCCAACCTTGCCTGGATGCAGCCCTGTACACTGTGCTCTGAGCAGCTCTGCCTTGGTGTGGACTGGATGAGCTCTTGAGGTGCCTTTCAACTCTGTCATTTCTGTGATTCTATGTCTTTCAGACTGTAGGTGGTGGCAAGTTTGGGGCTAAGCGGGTGCCTGTGCAGGGGCACCTGCGATGGGATGGGCAACTGCCACCTGCTCCTCAAGGATGCTGAAATTTGGTTGTACAGACTCCAGAGAAGAGGGAGAGACAGCAGAGTAGAGTCACCCCGTGGGTGTTGTGTGTTGAAGGACTCTTTATATTGATGCTGTGTGACTTCATGTGCTGCCTGCAGGGTTCTCACTCAGTTGTGGGTGGGCAGCGAAGGCTGCTCTTGACCGAATCTCACCTTGGTGCCTCTGGGATAGCATCACTTTTGCTAAAGAGGCCCCTGGAGCTGCGAAAGAAGTGACTGCACCAAGGTGATGGAGGTGACCCTTAGATGGAGGGTGATACCTCCCTGTCAGATGGTTCCTTGTAAATGCAGGTGAGCCTTTGCAGTTGTCTGCTTGTGAAGGCAGACTGATGGTCTGATTGCTGTTGTCCCATGTAGGTAAGAAGGCAGGAAGCCCTTCCTCACAGAAAGGGTGATCAGACCCATGGGAAGGGGTGAGTAGAGGAGAGCTGAGCCGTGTCCAGCATCACCCAGGGAACCTGGAGTGAAGCAGGTGGGGAAGGGTCTGTAGAACAGAGGATTGTTCTCACAGCTGGTCCACTGCGGTGTTTGTGGCCATTTCTGTATCCGCACACTTCCGCAGCTGGGGAGGTGCCTACTGTCTGTTCAGCTGTAGCTGCATTTTGTGGCAGTGCAGCTGCCATCCTCTGAGGGTGGTCCAGTCACATCCCTGGTCACACTCCCTCCTGCGAGGAATTTCTGAGGAGTGACACTGTGCAGGCTCTCTGGAGACTTCCTATGGAAGGTTTCCTGTCCCATCTCTCAGAGCAGCAATACTTGGGCTGTCGCCACTGCCAGGTCCTGCAGGGTGAGGTGGAGAGGACCCTGCTAGATGAAGTCAGGAGCAATTGTAGCAGCAGTCATTTGCGTGAAAGGATTTGGAAAAGTGTTAATTGTGGTGTCAAATCACGGGATCATACAACAGCTGCGGTTGGAAGGGACCTTAGAGATATCTACCTGGAGCTGGGGTTGTTGGAAGACTCCAGGGAGACCTTAGAGCTGCCTTCTAGTACCTGAAGAGAAACTACAGGAAGGCTGGAGAGGGACTTTTCTCAGGGGGACCCAGGGACAGGACAAGGGGAAACTGAATGAGAGGAGGTTCAGGCTAGATCTCAGGAAGAAGTTCTTTAGTGCAAGGGTGGAAAAACTCTGGAATTGATTGTCTAGAGAGGCTGTGGCTACCCCCTCCCTGGAGGTGTTCAAGGCCAGGTTGGATGAGGCCTTGAGCAACCAAGCATCTGCTAGGGTTTGCAGTGCAGCTGAAGCATCCCAGCACCTCTCACAGGACACAGTTATTGGGCACTTGGTCACCCTGTACATCTTTGCTGCTGAACTCTGTTATCAAGTAGTACTAACACATCTTTAGGTTGCAATGAGCTACAGGTTCCCTGCTGTTACCCCAGAGCCTGTCAGTGTCAGGGGACAGAAACCCTGGAGCCACACTGCTTTACACATGGGGTTGTCTGGAGCAACTGAGCATCTGTGAAATGAATGCTGAAGGCTGCAGAATCACAAAGCAGATTGTTGGCTCAAGGGTGCCCTACCTGGGGACAGACTTCTTGTCAGGGCTGCTTGCATCGGGATGAGGGATGATGGTTTTAAATTGAAAGAGTAAGATTCAGGCTGGAGAGGAGGAAAACAAATTTTACGCTGAGGTTTGGGAGAGCCTGGGACAGGTTGCCCAGAGAGGTGGGAGCAGGCCCCATCCCTGCAACCATCCCAGGTCGGGGTGGACCCTGGGGCTCTGAGCAACCTGCTCTGATTTAGGATGCTCACTGCAGGGGGCTGGACTGGAGTGGCTTTGAAGCACCCAAACCAGTCTGTGGTTCTGTTCTCCTTTCCTCTCCAGTCCTCTGGCACCCAGAGCTGTTGTGGGAAGGATGTGAAGGGGGATATCTCTGTCTTGTTTTTCCTATCTGGATAAAGATTCATTAAGTGCCTGCACTGGTAAATTGAGGAGGTTGGTTGTGGTTTGTTTATTGGAGCTGGAAATGTCATGCTCTTGCTGTTTCTGTTGCTGGTCAGATGTGTTTTCAGTTTCTCTGGTGTTCTCCATCAAGGATTATCAGCAGCGGGTTTAGTAAGAACTAACAGCAACAGTAAAAAAAAATTACTTCAAACATTTCAAATCAAACAAACAGAGCTGTATCCTCACAGCGCAGCAGCTGTTGGTGGGTATGGTGTTAGAAGAATGCGCTGCGGAACAGACTGTGCTGTTGTCTTCAGCGTGCAGCAGATGCTATCGACTGTTCCCAGAAGAAAGACTCGATGAGAATCTGCTTTAAGCACAAGGAACCTTCTTCACTGGTGGTCTGAACAGCAGGTTTTGCTTCAGCAGCATCAGGCGCCCTGGAATTAACTCATCAGTGCTGGGAAACCAGCAGTATGAAACAACACAGTTTCTGCCATTTTATTGCCTCACGCTCTGCAAACCCAAACACCAGCAGCTCTGCTGAAGGAGGGTAGCCCAGTGGCACCAGCTTTGCTTTGCTGCCTGTGTGCCTTGGTTTCATGCTTGGTTGGACTGAGGCTCAGCAGTGGCTACTGGTAGGCTTCTGGGGCTGCTGGTGGGCAGCTGCCCCAGACCGTGCACTGAATACTGAGCTGGTGTGGAAGAGTCAGGCCTGTTAGCAGGAGTCTCTCCTGCTGGCTGCTGTACAGACCTTGGAGAGATCTTCAGGTGCTGGAAGAGGCATTGACTCTGCACTGATGGGTCACTGATTCCTTGGGCGCTGGGTGCTCAGCTGCACATCCTGCTGTTGAGTGCTGCATCGCTGTGTGCACAGCCCTTTGCCTTCCCCAAGTCCTGGTCATCTGCTGAATTACTGGAGAGAGCAGGTGACTGTCCCAGACAGAGGGGAGCACAAACATCACTGTGTCCTGTAGGACCAGAGATTGTGAGAGAACGAGATTGTGGTCTCCACAGCAGGAAGAGCTTGCTCTGTGCCTGCAAGTCCTGGTTTTCAGTAACTCTGTGGATGTGTCCAGGGGCGTTTGGATCAGCAACTCAAGTCTTTTGAAGGTCTTCCACAGGTCTGTCTGGGCTGGGAGGTGGGAGACAGCAGCTGTTCAGGAGAGCATCCTCCAGGGAGCAGCTCCCCATTGCCAGTGTTTGGTCCCATGGAGCTGGGCATCCATCATCAGCAGAGTTTGCTGCTTTTGCTCCAGGCTCTGCCGACTGGGGAGAATTCCAGGGTGCCAGCTCACACTGAGTTTACTTTGGGGTCTGGATGGAGAGCTGATACCTGGGTTTGAGTAGTGCCAGGTTGGCCAGCAGCCCCCTGCCCTGTACCGCTGCCCAGCAGAGGAGACAGCTGTCCTTCCCAGCTTTCAGGGCCTCTCTGAATTCTGCCTAAATCCAGTGGTTTTTCTCTCTTCTCCCTTTAGATGAGTCAGACTACCAGACTGAGTATGAGGAGGAAATCCTGGACAACCAGAAGGACGATTATATTGATTTCATAAGCAACCAGGCTGAAGAGGACTCTGACTCGGTAGGAACTGCCCTGCAAAGAGGCAGTGCCTGTGTCATTGTGTGTGAATGGTGTGCAGAGGAGGTGGCAGGAAGGATACTGAGAGAAGGACTGGAAGGGACTTACTGAGGAGAAATCAGTTTGCTTTTAGTGTAGTGCAGATGCTAAATGCCATGTGCTCACCCTGTTCAAGTCATCTGTGCACAGTGGTGCTGTGTGGCCACTGTTAGAAAGCAGCGCCCTGGGTTTGTTCATGAGGTGGGTCAGGGCTGGAGACGCCATGGTATGAGGAGAGGCTGAAGAAGCTGCTTTCTGCAGCTTGGAGGAGAGGAGAGGGGGAGAGGGTGTGACTGTTGCCTGCAGCTGCCTGCCGGGTGGTTGTGGAGAAGACAGTGGCAAAACGATCTGCACTGAAGTGAATCCTCACTGAGCGCAGGAGGAAATATTTTCCAGTAAGGCAGGTGGTAGAAAGTCCATCCTTGCAGATACTCAAAAACCAGAGAAATGCCCTGAAGAACCAGATCTAAACGGAGTTCACTCAGCTTAGAGCAGAATCTTCTGAACGATTTGAAACCCTTCAGCTGTTCCTTCCCACTAGAGTTGTTTGACCCTATCAGACATCAGGTCCATCAGGAGGGGATCCTGCTCTGAGGACAGAGATCACAGCCTGCGGCCCACAGCCTGTGATGCAGAGCTCAGAAGGGTCCAGCTCTAACTCAGGCTGGAGTGGTTGGTAGGCTGAAAGGCTGAACCTGCCTGTTTGTTGCACCTGAGTGGTGTCTCACTGGGACCTTGTGCGTGGCTTGGAAAGGGGCCAGCCCTGGGTCCATGGCTTCTCTCTTGGAGTAAGGGTATGGGGTGACAGTGTCAAGATTCGCTGGGCTGGGTGGTGGACAAAGAAGTGGAGACGACAACTTTTACACAGCTTGGAGAGGATGGTGCTGCAGA
This sequence comes from Rhinopomastus cyanomelas, assembly GCA_013400115.1. NCBI lineage: Eukaryota > Metazoa > Chordata > Aves > Bucerotiformes > Rhinopomastidae > Rhinopomastus > Rhinopomastus cyanomelas. The sequence goes on from VXBP01007306.1 coordinate 169,628, forward strand.
GTGGATTTGTGCTGCTTTGTTTATTCATTCTTTCCCCTCAGGATGAAGATGTGCAGATACGAAAGCGCAGGAATCTCCCCAGTGCGGAGGGCCAGGCAAGCAGCACCGGAGAGCCAGGCTAGCACTGAGAGGAGTCAGACCTCGCTGGCTGAGAGCTACATCTCATTCCTCCTGACAGCAGCTGTATTTATTTACTAAGTATTGAAAACCTCCAAAGCAAAGCCTAGCTGAAATTAAGCCAACTTTGGTCCTTCCGAGACAGGGTGTGGGGCGTTCGGCTGCCAGCAGTAAGCTCAGATCTCTGCACAGCACACAAGTTCCTTTGGACCTCCTGTGATGGGTGGCTGCCACGTGCCCAGCGTTCTCATACAGGGGCCAGTGTGAGCGTTGGGGTATTAACCACTGAGCGACTGGCCGAGGGGAAATGTGTTGGGGTTGTGGATGGAAACGCTACCTTGACTGCTGCTGCCATGCGCTCCACTTGCTGGTTTTACTGCAAAGCCCAAAGAACAGCAGGATGTGGTTCTGCTGCCTGCTGCAAAGGCTCCCGACAGCAGCCTGAGACAGTGGGAGGGTCTGTGGTCGCAGCATCATCATCATCATCATCGCTTTCTTTTCATATGAATGAGGTAACTGTATTTAACCCCTCAGTGACTTTGAACCATGTCTTTGTGAGCAGTGCCCTGACAGCACGTCTGAATGTATCACACTTGAAATCCAAACCTAAGACATTAATGTGAACACTAGCAGTAGTGGCCGTGGCCTTGAGCCATCAGCAGAAAGTTTACTGATGGATCATGGGGCTGACACTTGCTGGGCAGCTCTGGAATCACTCCTTGGCTGTATTTGCCCTGTGAGATAAAGTTATTCTGCTGGACTGAAGTGTCTTCCTGGTGCTTTGTGCTGTGTCCTGCAGGTCCTCAACAGCTGAGGGCCCAGCTTACCTCTGCCTGTGTAAGGTTTGCAAAGAAATGGGGTCAGTTTCCAATTCTTGACCCCAAGCAGGGGTCACTCAGGGCTCTGGAAAGGGCAGCCCAGTGCTTATCCTCCCTGCAAAGGCTGCAGTGGTCACTGTGAGTTGGACTGTGTTCAGAAGTCCCCCGTGCTTGCTCTTGTTATCTCATGTCTGTTGTTGCCGATTGCTCCTCTTGGCTGCATAATCAAGCAAATTCCTGCTCTCTGTAAACTCTGCTCAGTGCCAACTCCAGGTGCTGTTGCCCTGAGGAGTTTTGTCATCCGACCAGAGTGCTGAAGAGGCTCCTCAAGGCTGCCTCTTTTGCTGAGCTCTCCTGGCCCTGCAGCGGTGCCCCAGGCATGACCAGGGCTGGGCAGCACAACTCTGAGGCCGGAAACCATTAGGTGGCACCACCAAGGACTGTGGTGACTGTAAGTGCTGTGGAGTGTGACCTGTTCTGTGTATTGAACCTCCTCTCCTGTGCAGTCCCTCAGGGCACAGGCTGCCCTCTGCCTGCCCTTGTGTTTTCCCCCACCATGTCCCTGAGCACCCAGGGAGGCTGTTCCTCGCACACAATAATGTTTTCAAGTGTCAGAGCCTCAGGTCAGTGTTCTGTTGGCAGCAGGGCTCCCTTGGTGACACCACCCAGCCTGGCTGCACCTCCAGCTGTCCCCAGCCCCAGCCAGAAGCACTGGAAGCAATGGGAGACCCTCCCCAGCAAGGGTCTGTTAATAGGGTTGTGCAGAAAACGCTGCAGCTGATGGAGATTGTCTTCAGCTATTGAAGCAAATGAATTCTTACAAAGAGAGCTCAAGAATGGATTTGAAATGCAGGTGGAGCAGCCAGTAGCTTCTGTGATGCAGAGGGTGTGTTGGGCTGCAGATTGAGTTCCTGTGAGACTGGATACAGGGTGGAGAGAGCCTGTTGAGCTGCTGAGTTAGGGCTGAGCTGGGGAAGCCTGGGGGTGAGTGTGGGTGGGTGCCCACTCTGCAGCACCTGCCTCACTGCTGCGTGAGCACCCTGGCGTCAGCAGCAGCACAGTTCAGAGCTCTGCTTTCCCCGTGAGGGGATGCAAACTGAATGCAGAAGCCATCAGTGTCTGTTTGTAGGTGGTTACAGGAAACCTGGGAAATGAGGAGGAACAGGGCTGCGGTACAGACTAATCGTAGAGATGACCGAGGTCCTCTGGTTGCCCTTGCTGAGCCAATCCTGGGCCAGTGATCTTCAGCCTTTAAAAAAGTGCCTTCAGCAGAGGCTGGATCAAATCAGTCATGGTCATTGTAAGATACCTGCGTTGTGCTCCTTCCCATGGCAGGACTGATCCTGTGGGATCCTGTTGTCCTGCTGCCGATCAGCCTGGGGTGGGCACTGGGAGCTGTTGACAGAAGGCGGGTGGGTTTGTTGGCCCAAGCCCTGCACTGTGGGCTGTTCCAGGAGAGCCCTTTCCCTCTGTTCAAACATGAAATGAATTTTTGGGTCATCTATTCTAACCCTTCCCTTCGGGCAGCTGGACTTGCTCCTGGAACCCAGGTGGCAGCCACCAGGCTCCTGGCTGCACAGGCTGGAAGAGAAAAATGCTGGGCTCCTGGGTGTGGTGGTTAGGGCCTCTGGTTTGCTTCGTGCCCTGACCCACACTTCCCGTGTACGAAGACAGAAGCAAAACCTTTGATGGGAGACTGAAATGCTCCTGAATCACAACTCTCCTCCCTGGCTACATTCTCCGCAGCTGAGAGCCGGGTCTGCTCGTCTTGGCTGTTCTGGCGCAGGCTGTCCTGCTGGGCTCCACTGGTCTGGCGTCTGCTGCCTGTGGCCACAAACTCCTGCCGTCCCTGCAATTTTTTCCTGAGGGTGTGGTAAGCCCCAAGGTGAAAGTTTCATCTCAGGTGAAGGGGACATGGAGCTTGTTCCCACAAACCTGACACCAAACGTGAAGTAGCAGGATTGGAGCAGAGTGCTGGGAAGCCACAGCTGGGAGCAGTGGGAAGGTTCCGCTTGAGGCCTTTGACCTGACTGCTGATAGCCAACTGCTGGGGGTTGCACTGGGGCTGACCTAACGCAAATGGCTCGGTGCAAGTCATGAGCTGTTCAGCTCTTGGTGGCAGCTCCAGTGGGATCTGGGAGGAAGGACAATCTGCTGATGCCCACGTGGTAGCTGGAAGCTTCTGTTCAAAATCTCCAGAAGCTTTGCCCAGGCAGGAGGGGAGCTTTGATCTCCTGCTCTATGCCTCTGCCCCGTGCACGGCTGTTTGTGATGGCTCCTGCTCCTGCGGTGGCTTCTTGGCTTCCTTGCCCTGTGTGGAGCAGATTGTGTTCATGAAACCTCTCTGGGTTTTGACCTGGGGTTGCAGGGGGACCCTGTGATGCCTCTTCTGTGGCAGATGTCATTCTCACTGCATGTTGTTCCGAAATTAACTCACCTTATTTACTCCTGCTCCCCTGACCTCTTCTAATGTGTGACTTTCCTTGCGCGCACCGGAGGACGGTGTTTAAGCTGTTAGGATGTGGGGGCTGTACTGTGCCTCTGGGTTTAATTCACTGCTACTGTGAGTAAAAGCCAGTAATAAAGTCAGCAAACAAGGAACACAGCGAGCATTCTCCTCTGCCACGGGTGCTTTGGGAGGCCAGACCAGTGCCTGCCGTGCTGAGAGCCCTGCTGAAACATGGCTGTGGGGTGTGAGGGCTGGTCTTGGGTTGTAAGCTTTGGCCATGGGCTGTGAGATTTCACTGTGGCTTCCCAGAGCAGGAGGCAGCGGGGACATGAAGATGTTTGCTTGGTTAACATCATTTTGTGATGCAGCTTTTGCTGGCACCAAGGCACAGACTTCCCACCTCTTCCCAACTGATTCCTCTCCTGTTGAGTCTGGTGGGGTTGTGTCTGCTCCTTGTTCCAATCCCCTCTCTAGGTTACAGAGGGTCTGACTGTTTTTCCCAACAGCCTTAATTTGGGCTTTGGGAGAAATAGAGCTGAAAAGTGCTGGGAGCTGGCAGGGCCCTCACACCTGGAGCCCAGCAGCCTCAGGAGAGAGGGATGAAGAGTAGCCAGCTGAGCAAGTTGTGAAATGCCAGTGGGACTTCCCTGCTGGGCAGCTCAGATGTGCCAGACCCCCTTCCCTTACTGCAGTCAGGGCTTTGAGGGGAAACTGTGGCACTAGCAAAAGCTGCAAGTGTTTGCCTGGTGTCTAAGGGGAAGCAAACTCCAAGTGCTATTCCTGACCCTCTTGGCCATTACTGATCCTCCTGGCTGTAGAGGCGAATGAGCCATAAATCCATAGAATCGTGTCAGGACTGTACCTGGAGATGCGATGCAGGAGCAGCGCTCCGAGTGCTGGGAATGCAGCTGGGGCCTGAGCACTGCTTAGTGCCAGCATGGCATTTTCCCAGGTAATTGGCAGAGCCACCGTCACTGCTCTCCGCTGTGGCCAACACCAGCAGGGATGGCTCTTAATTAAGCCTCACTCTGCTGGGGGTTATGGGCAGGAATGAGCTTCCTGTCACAAAGCAGCCAGGCTGCAGCTCTGGAAGTGCAGAGGTCTGTCCACGAGGAGTGGCACTTCAGTCCTCGCTCCAGAGCTGTGCCGAGCCCAAGCTCCCCCGGCTGGCACAGGACACCCTGGAACGAGGCAGGAGCTGGTCCCGATGAGGTGCAGATGCTGTCAGTGCTGCATCTGTCAGACAGGACAGACTCAGCAGCAGCCCTGGGTGATGCCTCCCTTGCAGGGCTGAGCATGGCTCTATGTTCCAGCTCTCACAGCGAGTGTGGGGATGGGAGCGAACGCTAAACGGACATTAATTGCAAATGTACCGCTTTTTCCTTGAAGAAGGCCCGGTGCTCTGCCGTGGTGCTCAGCCCAGAGGATGTCAACTGAAGCTGGTGCCTGGTTTGAGCTGTCCTCACCTGACCACACGTCCTCGGGCAGGATGGGCGAGCTCTGAGCTGAGCCTATTGCCCGAGCAAATTGCTGCTTCCTGGGCCATGATGGCTGGTTGCAGGTGGCCCCAAAAGCCCCATTTGCCCTTGGCGGTGGTTGTCAGAGTGCTCTGCACCCCACTGGGCTGAGCGGGGTGTTTGCTGACACTGGCTACGCTCGTGGCTCTGGTTGCAGCTAATACAACGGGGTTTATCCATCTGTGGTGCCTGTGCATCCACCTCCCTACGGACTGAGTTACAAAGCTCTTTTCCCTTGCAGGGACTAAGGGCTGCCTCAAGGCAGAGGCACTCGGTGGCAGCTTTCAGCCAGGCGCTGCCATTGCCAGGAGAGTAGTTTCTGCTCTTTCAGGGAGAATTTGCACAGCCTGTGCAGTGTGTTGGCTCTTGCGTGGCTGGATGCAGCAGGGATGTGCCAGCTCGGTCACCCTTGGGTTCCTCATTCTCAGTCCCTTCTTGATGGCCTCTCCTGCTGTTGTGGAGCCGTTCCACCAGACCAGGCTGGCTGCTGCTGTCCCTCTCCCAAATTACCTGCTGAATTAGCTAGAAGTGGCTGATGGGTGACTCCTCTCCCTGCTACTGCACCACGGGATCCAGCCCAAGTCAGAGCACCCCTTCAGCTTTGGTTCTGCAGCTCAGCCTAAGTCACTGGAGGCTGTAAAACCCCTCCCCTCTGCTCAAGTGCTTTCTGGAAATAGAAAGCTTTTAACAAAACAAAGGTTGGAAAAGCTGTTAGACAGCAAAGCAGAGCACCCCTGGAATTTCAGGGGTAAAGAAGAGGGAAAGAGCTGGTGAGGAGGAAGTTGTGCTGGCCTTGTGGACCAGTCTCTAGGCTGTAGCCGAGAACACCAGCCCGGAGTTGCCTGACCCAGCCAGCCATGGCCACCTTAGAGGGTCCAGCCACCGTAGAGGGCCCTGCCACAAACTTGGTGGTGAAGGAGATTCTGATTCCTGAAAGCAGAGGGAATTGCTGAGCCTTGCAGGACTTGCTGGGCTGAATGTATCTCTTTCTGGGGCTCCACTTCTGTGAGCAATGAACCTTTCAGTGCACTGGGATTTCTAACTGCCCGAGAGCTGCCACACTCATGGAGAGGATGTGTCTGCACTGCAGTCATTCCTCAGTGCAAAATGGGGGGTGGGAAGAGAGAGTTTCTGCTCGTGCCCCTCACAATAAAACCAGGGTGGCAAGAGGGGTTTTTAAAAGTGATGGCAGGGGATAAAAGATGTAAAACTGAACCTGACTGGTGGGGTTGGGGGTCAGCTCCCACCCCTTGAGCACTGGGCTCGCATGACCTCAGGGACCCCAGCCTGCCATCAAGCCTTCAGCATGGCAGCTGCTGGGGGAGGCTCTGCAGAAGGTCAAGGCAGATGCATCTGCTGCTAAGTGATGCTGGGGCTCAGTGCAGTCCCTGCTGGAGTCACGGGCAGGGTAGACACCAGAGCCTGGGCATGACAGCAGCTCTGCTCCCCACTGCTGGAGTTGAGCTGGATGGGGCTTCTGCAGGGGACTGGCCTGTCTGGCTCTGTGGTTTGGCTGGTTGGGAAGTTAAGTTACTGAAGACAACGCCCTTGGGGACCCAAATTCAGTCTGTATCTGTGCTGGTCTGAGAGCGGCTGATTTTGCACGAGGCGAGAACCAAGTGGAAGCACAGAGCCTCAACATAAAAGCTGTCACATCCCTGCCGAGCTCTGCCTATCTAGGGGCTCTGCACGTGTCCCTGCTGCAGCTCTGGTTCCCACAGGACCCTTCTCTTCCTCCCCAGAATCTGTCCTGGGTTGGCAAAGCACCACGTGCCGGGGCCATGGTGCCCCAGGGGAGCTGTTCCTGGGGCCACCGGTGTCCTAGCCAGCACGTGGCAGAGCAGGGACCCAGCGGGGTGAGAACTTTGCTTTGCCAAACTAGGTCACACCATGAACTCGAGCGATGTGGCAGGCAGAGCTAAAAATACCAGCAGAGCGGAGCGGTTCCTCAGCAGCTGTGAAGAGCTGTGTCTCTTTGGGTCGGACTTTGGCTGTGAGACGCCTCGGTCCTGGCCCTGTTCAGGAGAGTTGCTGGGGCCCTTGAGTTGCTGGGGCCAGGGATGATTTGGGAGCAGGTGATGGAAAAGCCCCTGTGGCATAAATGAGTCACCGCAAGGCAACTTGCAGACGGGTCCCTGCTCCCTGCAGAGATCCTCCCATAAGCCTTGGATGTGTTGCCTCCAGCCTCCTCATCTGCCTCTTCAGAAGAACCACCTCAGCTTCTCTTTGTTCCGACTGTGCCAGCAATTCGTGGCAGAAAATAATGTGAGGAGGCACTAACCCAAAGCTGACGCAAGACGTCAGCAAACAGAGCTGTTATTCCCTTGGGAAAAAGAGTTCCTTTGGTTTAGTGTCACCCGGAGGATGCCAGGGGAGTGGGGACCTGAGGGGTGCTGCTGGGATGAGTGTGCTCGTGTCCCTGCACTGCTGTAAGGTAGAGCCAGTGCTAGGCTGTGGGCTGCAGATCCCAGCCCCATGGTCTAGCTGCTCTTCAGGGCTTTGTCCATCTCTTCTGGGACACCGCTCCTTGTGCTACTGAACAGCACAGCCAGGACCACCCTGCTTTTCTCACCCTGTGCTCCAACGGCTGCGTGTGGGGCCAACACCATGCTGCTGGATGGCTGCAAAGCAGCTGCCTCTGCCTTACCTTCCCCAGATAATGTCTGGATGTTTTGCATTCCATCTCTGCTGCACGAAGCGCTTCCTTCGTTCCCATTTGAAAGCTGCCCTATTTAAGGGGCTCGTGCACAGAAGAGATCCCACTTGCTCTGTGTAACTTCGCTCTCATCATCATTCACTGCCAGTCCTGCCGCTCCCAGCAGCTGTACAACAGATCAGCTGTGTTTTGTGCTCATTTCTCAACTGATGATGAAAACATTGATTAGTGTCAGGCTGGGACCAACTCCTGCAGAATCCCTCTAAATCATCTCTGTTCATGGACGACCTCTTGTTTGGGAGAAGGGTTTGCAGCTCTCCATCAGCTCATTGGGGGCTTTATTGGGAGTGTATAGCGCTAAATTCATAATTAGGGTGTCACACGGCACGAAGCAAACACGGTGCCAAAAGCTAAGGGAGTAATGGCTACGTGGGGACCTGGAGCTGCAGGCTTGGGATTGTCTCAAAGGATGAAAGGCAGCTCCTTTAACAGACAGTTCCCCCCACTCCATACTGATGGGGGTGTTCTTCAGCCTGGAATTCTAAATTAATTGAGTTCTCTGTGTCCTCTCCATTTTCCAATCTGAATGTCACTCTGGACCCACTGACTGTTAACCAGGGCACCTGCTTTGCCCAGCCGGTGCCATGTTAGCTCCCTGCCAAGCTTGGCATCTCCCCAGCACTGTTTTCAGCAGCAATGGAGGTGGCTCAGCTGGACTCAGCTCGGTTGGGTTTGGCAGGCAGCTTGAGGGCCCTCAGGTGCAGCTCATGAGGATCTGCTGACTCCAAAACACCACACATGGCACCCGATGCTCTTGGTGTTTGCAGAGCGCAGAGCATTTCATCATCCATATGTCTTATCCTCCCAGACTTGCTAAAGTCAGAAGAGACTTGCTGAGGGCCCTGTCACCAGCAATGCATCTCCTCACCTAGAAATGCTGTGATGTCTCTGTGCTGGGAGATTTTCAAAGCCACCTGGGCAGTCCCTGAGCCAGGCAGAGCTGCTTTCTCATGAATCCTGCTCTGAGCAGGAGGTTGTACTAGAGACACTCCAGGTTGCTCCTGATTGAGAATTTTTTGTGCTGATCTAAGTTGGTGAAGTGAACCTTCGCCACTGTTAATGTTTCTGTGTGTATTTAGTGAGCTACAGGCTGGGCTGGGTTAGAAGGGACCCCAGACATCACCCAGTCCCAACTCCTTGCCATCAGAGCAGGTTACCCAGAGCCCCATCCAAAGTGGCCTTGATCCCTTCCAGGGATGGAGCTGCCACCACCTCCCTGGGCAACCTGTGCCAGGGCCTCAGCACCCTTACATTGGAGGAATTTCTTCTGATCTCAATCTCCCCTCTTTTAGCTTGGACCCATCCCCCTTGTCCTATCACCAGAGTCCCTCATAAAAAGTCCCTCTCCAGCTTTCCAGGAGCCCCTTCAGGTACTGGAAGCTGCCCTCTGGAGCCTTCTCTCCTGCAGCCTGAACAGCCCCCAGTTCCCTCAGCCTGTCCCTAGAACAGAAGGGCTCCAGCCCTCTGAGCATCCTCGTGGCCTCCTATGGACTTGCTATTTTCCTTGTCTCTTTTGTACTGAGGACTCCAGAACTGGACACAACAGTCCAGGTGGGAGTCTCACAAGAGCAGAGAAGAGGGGGAGAATCCCCTCCCTTGCTTAGCTGCTGGCACTTCTTTTGATCCAGCCCAGGATCTTATGGCCTTCTGGGCTGCCTTCACACACTGCTGGCTCATGCAGAGCTTCTCTTCCACCAACACCTCCACATCCTTCTTCTCAGGGCTGCTCTCGCTCTATTCACCACCCAGCATGGATTTGTGCTTGGGATTGCCCCAACGCCAGAGTTCAAGCATCCAGCTACTTCCTTATCCACCGAGGGGTCTGTCAGTCAGACCCACGTCTGGCTGCGTTAGAGACAGGGATGTTGCCTGGGACAGTGTCAATGTGCTGCACAAGTCCAGGTAGATGACACCTACTTTGTTACAACCTTGTGGTGGCCAAGATGCTGCTGATGGCCCTGAATGTGTTCACAGCCCTGAGCCACCCTCCCCAGGCTGCACAGAGCTGCTGCTGGTTTCTGCCACAGAGGCAGCAATGTACTTGAGGCCAGAGAAAGGAGCCACGCGGAGCCCTGTGATGCACATGATCCGGCTAAGCCCAGCTCTCCTCCTTTCCTCACCCCCTTTTCAGCTTCTCGCTCCTTCTGCCACAATCATCTCAAATAGTTCCCTTCCACCCACCAAGAGGGAAAGGCTAAATGCAGCCCTCCTCATCCTCCAGCTGAGCTTTCTGAGTCATCCTTCCCGTAATGTTCCACCTGCTGCTCGCCTTGCTCTTTGGCCTCTCTCTCTGCAGGATCAGCCCCGACACACATGACTGCTGCCGCCTTGTGCAGCCTCGTGATGGGCAGGAGCACTGTGCTGCAGGGAGCTGCTGTGTCCTGGGCTGCGCAGAGCGTGGCTACTGCATCGCAGCTCTGCTTGAGCCCTTTTGCCATCAGTGGTGGTTAACGTCCAACGCTGCTGGAAAGGGTTTCATTCCTGTGCCCGGCACAGGACTGGACATTGTGCCAGGTGAACTTGGTGTGAAGCTGCATCGACTCACACGAGCTCTCCCTTAGCAGTGACACCTTTTTCATCCATCCTAAATAAAACAGAGCTCCTTCAAACTCCAGCTCCTCTGCTGCTGCGTGGAACCAATGTCAAGACAAAGTCAAGCTGTGATTTCACCAAACAATGAAATATTGAGCTGTGGATGGAGCGAAAACTGAGTAATCACTGAATCATTGAGCAATCAATTACCGTCAGATCTGTTCCTGAAGCTGTTTCGGGAATCCCAGCCTTGAGGAACCTCCTCTGTAAGAGCCAAGTCCTGCATCTCTGCAGCTGCTGAATGGGCCCTGTGCGTGGCCAAGAGGGCCAAGAGCATCCTGGGGTGGATCAGAAAGGGGTGGTTAGCAGATCGAGAGAGGTTCTCCTCCCCCTCTACTCTGCCCTGGTGAGACCACATCTGGAATCTTGTTTCCAGTTCTGGGTCCCTCAGTTCAAGAAGAACACAGAACTGCTGGAGGGAGTCCAGCATAGAGCAACAAAGATGATGAAGGAAGAACAGCACCTCTCTTATGAGACAAGGCTGAGGGAGCTGGGTCTCTTTAGCTTGGTAAAAAAGAGACTGAGGGGTGACCTCATGAATGTTTATCAATATGTGAAGGTGGGTCTCAGGAGGATGGAGTCAGGCTCTTATCAATGTCATCTAGTGATAGGACAAGGAACAATGGGTGTGAGCTGGAACATAGGAGGTTCCATATGAATATGAGAATGAACTTCTTCCTTGTTAGGGTGACAAGAGCACTGGAACAGGCTGCCTGTGGGGCTTGTGGAGTCTCCTTCTCTGGAGAGAACCCACCTGAACATGTTCCTGTGTGACTTGGTCTAGGTGACCCTGCTCTGGTAGGGGAATGGACTAGATGATCTTTTGAGGTACCTTCCAATCCCTAATGATTCTATGATTCTGTGGGTGCTGGTCACCCTGGGACTAAAACCCATCTCCAGGAGGTGCAACATTTGCTTCTCCTTGTCAGATGAGCGGTGCCATGTGGGAACACATCATCCTGGGGACAGCAGCAGTGTCACGGCTCGGCCAAGCAAAGTTCCTCTGGTGTAGGTGACATCAGTCCTTTGAGCAGGCAGCCAGGCCAAAGGGCTCCAGAAGCCTTCGTACCAGTTCTCTGGGGAGAACTTAAGGACCTTTTCCCTGTGTGAAATACCCACTCTGTTGTTTCCTTTGTGTTAGTGACTGCAGGAGGAACTGACTTAGGTCAGTTTGTTGCCCCTAATTTTCTTCTGTTCCCCTCTGGTGTTGTTTTAATTAAAAAAGACTTGCCCATATATACAAAAGGCTCTGCTGCCGTGGAACCCCAGTGTCCTGCCAGCTCTTCTGACTCAGAAACATGGTACCACCCAGAGTCTTCCTCTCCTGGGCAGAGTGAGTTGCCCCGCAGAATTTAGCAGCACACTCTGGAGCGATCCCACCCAAGGGACGCGCAGGGACAGCAGTCTCCTGTGTTGGTGCCATTTATTTCCTCCGTAGCAGTACTGGCACTACTGTTCTTGTTACCATTGGTGCTCCTGCGTATTAAGGAGCGTGTTCACGGCGCTGAGTGTGGCAGACTCCCATCTACCTGGTACCAGGCTTAGCTTGTCTGAGGAAATGAGTGTAGCCTTCTGGAGCCAGAATTTCTGGCAGATTTGTTCCGTGCTTCATGTTTTAAGCCCTCAGTCCTGACCAGGCTGTCCATGTGCTACCCAAACCTAATAAACACCTATCGTGGCTGAGCGGTGAGACATCCCGGCCCCTTGCTGCTGTCACCTGGCTGTTGTAACGCCAGCGAGACCTGGACGGAGCAGCCTTGTCAGGAGGGCAGCTCCAGATTCCAGCCAGCAGAGTAATAGCTAATAGAGTGCATTTCAATCATCAGATCCACAGAAGAAAAGCAAATTCCATGGAGTAGAAGAAAATTGCATCTTAGAGTAATCTGAATGTGGGAAGATAATTGGGCCTATATTTCATGGGAACATTTGCTGGGCAACATAATGAAAAGGCCAACAACATAATTTTCTGTAAGGAGCATGGTGCCTCCCACCAGGGACAGCCTGTGCCAGGCTGGTGCTGCAGTGCAGTGGGAGCAGGGACAGGCACTGCCCGGCCAGACGGGCTGTTGCTTGGTGCTGTGAAGCTGAAGCCTGTCCTCCCCATCTCTACTCAGAGAAAGCTGCTGGGGCTCCTGTACTGCTCTCAGCAAGGAGGTGGCAAGATAAATCCCACAGCCTCACTGCCTTTCCATGTCTCTGAATGGCAGCCACAGCCAAGTCTGTTCAGGTTGCAGTGGCAAAGCTGGAAAGATCCAGGGCCAGCTCAGTGCTGTGATGGGAGTCTCCCAGCAGAAAGCCAGGCTTCTGCCTCTGAACCCACCTTGGAAGACCTCCTGCTCCAGTCACTGATCCAGCTCAGGTCAGGGCGCTCTATCACGCTGAGGAAAATGCAGCTCAGCTCTCCATCACTGGGAGGTGATTCTCCTCATCTGCTCTGCTCTGGTGAGACCCCACCTACAGTGATGCGCTCAGCTCTGGAACCCCCAGGGTAAGAAAGACCTGGACCTACTCAAGCAGGAGAGTGAAGCTCTAAGGCCTTTTCCATCACTGCTTTTTTCCAAATTTGGGATAGGAAGGCTCTGCTTTTCCACCCCCACCTAAGCACAGCTTCTGCTTTCCAGATCTCTAGGGACAGACCAGGGCTGTTTCTGGTTTGCTCTGCCAGGGACCTCGCTGCCTTCTGCAGGAGCAGACACAGAACCAAAACCAATATTTGGCTTCTTTTATTATTTTTTCCTTTAAATGGCAGAACTAGGAGGTTTGGGGAAAGTGCAATGACTTAGGAGGCTAGAGGAGAGGGTTTAATCTTCAAGTACAGTTAACCTTGTGGTTGGAGCCTAAGGTGTGTGAGTTCCTCTCCCACCAACACCGCGCTCAGTGCATTGGGGCTGGGCCGTGTCCTGTAACAGAAAACAAGGCCAAGAGGCTGCATCCAGTCCTGATAATTACTGATTAGCTCTGTTACTAAAAATAGCTGTGGCCTGACATTGGGTTTGAGTGCTCCACGGCCCAGCTAGTTCCGAAGAAGCATGTATTCAGTGATCAGGACTATTGTTGGGGCTGGGTTTGAACAAGCTCTTATTTTCTGATGTCAAAGCCTTGGCCATTTAGGAGCAGCTCTGTGTAAAAGACTAACTCCAACTTGTTAGCTATTGATATTGCTTCTGTGATGCATCGCCCAATTTGCACCGTGCCTCTGCTGGGAAAATGATTTTCTAACAGTGCCTCATTAGAGCAAAGTTTCTAATCGATTAATTCAACAGCAACATCTTGAAGGAACTAAACCTGCCAAGTGGGAAGGTGGTTAAATGATATCTAAGTGATCTCCTGGTACCTGGACACTCTTCTTCCCAGTGCTGTTGGCTATAATCTCTTTCCTTTGGTGTGATGCAGATAAGCAGAGAGAGCTCCTCCAGCATCCTTGGTGTGACTGTCGTGTCTCAGGGCTCTTGTGACTTCTCGGAAGAGCTGAACAGGGATGCTGTGTTTCTGAACAACGAGCACATCAGTGTGTCTTCTCAGTCTGGTGCTTTGTCCCTCTGTTACCACCACGCTCGATTTGGTTGTTTCTAGCGAAAAAGAAGTCCCTGCCTCAGCCATTCCTCTGACATCACTCCTGTGGTTTCAGCACATCACATGCTGGGAAGGCTCCTGGACCTAGGCTCGCACTGTGGTAATGAACAGCCATGGGAGGCAGAGAGGGGGGGTCCCACAGCTCCCTCAGCACTGCTGACCCTCTTACTCTGCCCTTTACAGTATCTAAATAGCTGACTGTTACCTGCATGGACCACAAATGATCCCAGTGTCACTTTGGATCAAAGAAACTACTGTCCTTCCACATGGAGGACACCCTGCTTTGTCCCAGGTGTGTGCTGACCGTTCTGCCCAGTCCCTGCCCTTTACCCTCCAGGTTTGAGTTTCTGCCAAAGCCAGCAACCAGTGTGTGAGGCACAAAGGCAGCTGAGGTGGGGGTGACACTCAGCTAAACCTGGGGGAATGAGAGGCTGTTTCTGAGGGTAAGGACCAGTACAGAGCTCACACTGTGCTGCTGAAGGCGGGACTGGCTTTCTCCTCTCTTCATCATCACCCGCTCGGGGTGACCTGAGCCGTTTTATTAGCTGGTGCACACTGCCGTGAGCTCCTTGTGTAATTCTACACGATGTCTCATTTATTTATAGCCCTGAGTACCTCAGTATCGGCAGCAAGCTTTGCCACCCTTTTTTCAGTTCCTTTTCAAGACTATTTCTGGAAATGCTGAAGTGGGCAGACCCCAGCACAGGTTGCTGTGGGGCTCCACTCAGAAGCTGCCTACTGACAGCCACTCCTCGAGCCTCCTTTAACCTGCTATTTCTCTATTTCAAGCCTTTTCTATTAATCCCATGGTAGCTGCCTTTCTGTAAGAAAATCCTGAGACAGACCTTTTGGGAATCTACGCAGACTGTGCCACCTGCTTATCAAGGACTGTAATAGATTCCTTTGTTCAAGGAAAACCACCTTTTTTCCCCTTCCCAGTACTTCAGATGTTTCGAGCTCTCCACCAGTCATATCTCGTATTAGAATTGCTATCAGTTTTCCCGGGAGGAATCTTCATCATCTGTAACCACCCCAAACCCTTCCCCTTTGTTGCCCTGAAGCTCTCAGACAGCCAGGCTGTGTTACACACAGTGACTACATGATACAATTAAGTAATTAAATTTAAACTAAGTAATTACTTACTTAAACAAAGTAATTCAACTCTGAGCTCTTGAGAACCCAGGTGAACCATCTGTCTGGTGAATGTGCACTCTCTGCTTTGGCTGACACTCCTGACACTTGAAAAAGAGCCAAATCCACTGCCATGTCCATATAAAGATGATTTTGGCACGGGAGCTCCTCTGAGCTTTTCCTCACTGGCTGCAGATGCAAAACACTCATTGTTTTTTGATTCTGATCTTAACTCCTGCAAATTCTGCTCTTGCACTGTGGCCAACTTGTAACTCTTCAGGCTCCATCAGGCTTCCTTGCCTTGATGTGTTTGAAGAAGGGTTTGTTGTTTCCCTTTGCCCTTTGTGGATTGTTCCTGTGGATGGTTCTGCCCTGACGTATTTCTTCTTGCATTTAAATAAGGAGAGGGTGGTCAGAAAAAACACCACAATGGACTTCCAGAGGGCAGATACCGGCCCGTTCAGGACATGTGTTGAGGTTGTCCCTTGGGAGACACCCCTGAAGGACAAAGGGGTCCAGGCAGGCTGGGCATTCTTCAAAAAAGCACTCTGACATGTGCAAACACAGGCTGTCCCCATATGCCACAAGATGACTCGGTGAGGAAGACCAGCCTGGCTGAACAGGGAGCTCCTGGTGGGCCTCAAGAAAAAAGGGAAAATGCACCATCTTTGGAAGAAAGGACAGGTAACTCAAGAAGAGCCCAGGGATATAACTGAGGGACATCTCTCTGGGCAACCTGGACCAGGGCTTCAGTACCCTCAGCATAAGCTGAGTGGGTCCAGAGAAGAGCAACAAAGCTTCTGAAGGTTCTGTAGGTCAGGGCTGATGGGGAGTAGCTGAAGCAACTGGAGTTGTCGAGTCTGGAGAAGAGGAGGCTGAGGGGAATCCCTGTTGCTCTTTACAGCGACCTGACAGTAGGGTGTAGAGAGGTGGGGGTCAGTTTCTTCTCCTCAGTCACCAGCAATAGGACAAGAATAAGTGGCTGCAAGCTGCACCAGGAGAGGTTTAACATTAGGAAAAACTTTTTCCCTAATAAAGTGGTCAGGGAGCTGCCAGGGAGGGACTGGAGTTGCTGTCCCTGGAGAGCTTCAGAAAAGGCATAGATGTGGCCCTGGAGAACTGGATTTAGTGGGCAGAGTGGGGTTGGGTTGATGGCTGGACTTGATGATCCTGGCAATTTCTTCCAACTGTAATGACTTTGTGATTCCATGATACAAGGATTTTGCTCACTTAGACAAAAATGATTTTTCTAAATATAAAGAGACTGGATTCTCTGAGAATCATCAGGACATGTCCTCTAACACCTAGACCTAACCAGGTATAAGGCCCTGGGTTTCCACCTAGTCGGTTTCACAGGATGCTGCGATACCCGATTTTTCAAGTGCAGCACATTTATTGGCCAAAAGTCATCACTGCCTGGGGGGGCTCTGCCTGGCTTGGGCTCCAGGATATTGTACCTTCACCAGTGGGAAGGTGGAACCATTTATCTGACCAGCTATGCTTGTTTTGGAAGCACATCTCAGGGTCTGCTCCTTGAGAATGGCATGAGCACAGCACAGAAGGCCCCAGCAGTGGAGGTTTGGGGCTTGGGCGGAGGGACCGCCGTGCTCTCTGCCTCCTCAGCCTGTTTGCCTACGTGCATGCATCTGGAAGGCCTGTTGCCATGGAGAAGTGATGGGGAACAGTCCGCCTGGCTCGTCTGACTCTTTTTCTGAGCACGAAGCAAAGGCATCTCCCCAGCTGTAATAAGTCAGAAGCCTGCTGCCTCCTATCCTGTGCCACACAGCAGTAACCCAACCCCTGAATACCTGAAAGAAACCTAAAGGCAGGATGAAAGCCCTAAATGAAGGTAGAGAAGGACCAAAGAGCAAGAGCAGAAACCGTAGGGCAGTGGGCCAGTGTTGGTGGGGAGCCATGGAGAGGTGGAAGCCGGGTGCTTTTCCAGGGCAGACCTAAAGGCACCTGAGGCACAAGGGGAATTCCCATTACTTCTCCCTGTGATTGTGGTGCAGCCCTGTGACACGGACTGGAGCAGTCATGGCACCTTCTTGGAGCTCCTCAAAACCCATCTGGCCAAGCCTTCAGCAGCCAATGAGCCTTAAAATGAGCTTCACACTGGGCTGGACTCTTCCCAGCCTCAGAATGAGACCTTGCTGAGAACTGGGCAAGGGAGAGTTTGATAAATCTCCAAGAGGCACCCTGTGGCAGAGCATGGTATGAAAACAGGATGAAGGTGGATACCTGCTTGTTAATTTTGGGAATTAACAGTACCAGGCAGGCCTTCCCGGACACCCTAACTGCTTGCATGGCTCAAGATCTCAACAATTGTTTTGTGTTTGGGGTTTTTTGAGGTGCTCCATAAAACCAGATGGATTATCTCTCATTTTCCATGGCAGAAACTCTTTGGTGATGACTGTGCAATGAAATCTCGGGCAGAGGCAGGAGGGTAATAATGAGTAGAAGTTTAACAGGAGTCTTCTGTGGAAAGAAATCCAATGCACTGATGCTAGGTTTTGTTTTGTACCTGAAAGAGGTCACTGTGAGCAACTTTGGGGTGTTTCCATGTAGATCTGTTTGGGATTATGACAGGGATGGAGCAGACCTGTCTGTTAGTTTTAGGGTGGTTTTTTAAAATTTGCATATTTTAAGAATAGCATTTCTCACAACTGACAACATATTCCAGTGCAGCAATGGAGAGCATTTCCCCCCTCTAACGACACAGGAAAAAAATGGAGGAAAGGATGGTCGGAAGGCTGTGGATGACCTTATTTTACAGTATTCCCATGTAGTCATTTTTTCTCCCTTCATTTGACTGCATGCGCACCTTCAGATCACTCTTTCTGGTGGTGCAAATCAAGGTTGTGCATCGAACTGGGTGAGCACACTGGCTTCCAACATGCAGGACCAAGGTGTATCTGCCCTAAAATCTCTTCACTGCTGTTAGCACCTGGGATGGAGGCCAAGATGGTTGAAGGAGTCTTAACCCTCCACTGACCACTTTGTAGCAGCAGAGCTACAAGATTCAAGAAATACTCAACCAGTTCATCCTGCTTGAGATACAAAGAACAGGAGTAACTTCCCTGCAGAAGCGTGTGTCTCTGGAGCAAGCAGGACACAGGCACAGCTCATTTGGTGGCAGCGATGGAGCAGCCAGTGTCACTTGGCACCTCTCCTTCCATTAGTGGATTTAAGCTAAAAAGCAGGGTGACATCTTTGTATAGCACACACGACACTTCAGCTCGTGGATGAGTCCAGTCCAAGACACTTCTGAAAGTCTGCTGTTCACAGTGAACTCCCCAGTGTACAACAAACTCCTAGCCAGTGGGGTATTTACATCCCGCTCCTCATCTCTACCCACACCAGGGTAGTGGAGTCATCTCTTTTTTTCCTGCTCTCTAAAGGAATTGCTCCATTTCCCAGTTTGCAGATTAATAGACCGAATCAACTTAATTTACTCAAATCCTCGTTTGTTTCCTTGCGGATTTGGAGTCAGTGGAGAGAGAGGACTGAAGCTTTTCCCAAACTTTCAGTCTCTTGCACCGGGGTGTCTGAAGGACTGCGAGGTGTGTGCTTACGCTGCAGCCTTCCCACAGGTACAGCCAAAGCAAGGTGTCTGTTTGCCACCCCTCCTTCAGAGGTTCTTTTCACAGAGCCTGCCTGGTGTTCAGTTACCCGAGAAACTTCTGCCCTTCTGTCAAGTGTTGTATGAGTTGGCTCTGAGTTCCTGGGATCTGTGCACTTGCTGCAGAGCCAGGGGCACTGCCTGAGTGTGTGTTGTGAATAACTTTTAAAACCTTGCTGCCCCCCCCCCCCCCCCATCCCGTGCCCCCACAGAGGAAGTTTTA